>CAJVPY010006000.1:0-10918 GCA_910591965.1 Dentiscutata erythropus | reverse complement strand
TTTTCAATTGCTGCTAACCATTCATCAAGTGTGATTTCATTTTCAAGCTCTGCATACCACTCCTCTTTTACATCCTCTAGTGGTGTATAGAATTCTTCAAGCACTTCTCTGTCCTCAAACACTTCTCTCTCTTTGAACTGCTTTTGAAAGTGTGAATACTATTGTTTGATTCTTGTTTGCAAAGAAGTTTACATAGTAAAAGAGAGGTTTTTTAAAGATATCTCAGTCTCACCAGGCCGATTTTGATGCTCTAACCGCCATTAGATGCGTCTTGACAAGCTTTACAAAAGTCTCTTAAGCAAGAAAGATGATTAACTTAATATAAAAAAAAGTTTTAGATGCATATATGCCACATTTGCACCATAGTAAATTTATATACTGTAGTAATCTGAGTCACATTTTACTATGATCATGCTTCAGTTGACTGGGGGATCATCAATTAAGATAATTCCACTCGCTGAAGTTTTTTGCAGTAAAGATTTCCTCCAAAGAGAATGGGATGCTTGGTTTTCGTCTTATATTAATCAGTTTGTAAGCTTCTGTCCATATTTTCTTGCTGATTCTGCAATCTGTTGCAAAATGTTCAATTGTTTGTCGATCATTTTCACACCATGGGCAAGAGCCTGATTCCTGGGCAGAAATATGTTGAAGTCTGTAACCTAGTGGTAAAGCTCTAAGTGCAAGACGCCAAAAGATATCTCTTTTCTTGTTGTCAACTCCTTTAAGAAGTATCCAGTTCGGTGCTAAGTTTGAAAACAGTGACTGATTAATTTTGCCGGACGTTAGGTTCCTTCTAAGTATTTCAGTTATCTTTTTAACTGTAACTTCATCTCCTTTAATTCCCCCCTAGAGAGAGGTTTTCAAGACTCCAAGGTCAATTTGTATAGGAGAAAACTCTCCTATCTACTTTCTTCCATGCAAGAAGGTAGGGTTTCCATTCTGGGGGCCAGGCTTTACTGCTTGTCTGATTGAGATATTTCATTATCTATATAATATGTTTGCAATTCTTGTCTGTTCAACTTTTGCCCAGAATGTATTACCGGAAAGAAGTTTGAGCCAGACTATCAAAGCTCTTGCATCAAGCAGATTGCTTATAATAGGGGCTTGGAGCCCTCCTTGTTCATAAGACTGTTGGTAAGTGGAGTATTTAAGGAGCATTCTTGAATTGCCTTTTATCCAAAGTGTAATTAGACCATTTATTTCTGCAATCTGTTTTTTGTTTGGAGGTAGAATATAGGCTATATACCAAATTCGAGAAAGAACTAAAGAGTTTGCGACCAAAATTTTCTCTTTAAAGGATAGATTTCTAAGAGCAAGATTGTTCAGTGTGACTTTGAGTTTGTTAATTGTGTCTGTCCATAAATTCTTAAATTCTTTCTACATAGGCCATTTGGATAAACCTCATAGCCTAGAAGAGTTATAGAGTTATCTTCTTTTATAATCTCAAATTGGTCAATGTTCAGTAGATTCGCTCTTCTTGCCAGTGTGGTTAAAGGAACCACTTTATTGACTTTTGTGTTTGAGGCTTTTTCATATATGTCAAATAAATTCTGAACTTCTATCCAGTCTGAAAGAGAGCCGATTTCTATAGTTAGGTCATTAGCATAGGCTACTGTTTTAAAGAAGAGGTTATTCACTGAAATTCTCCGGATTCTATTGTTTATTGATTGAATTAGTGGCTCAAAAGCCAAGACATATAATAAAGGAGAGAGGGAGTCTCCTTGCTGAACACCTCTTTCAACTCTGAATGGTTCTGAGAGAGAGCTCTTCTCAAAAATATGCGCTATTTGGTTTGCGAAGAGATTATCTATTAGACTTGTGAATTTTATACAGAAGCCTATCTTTGAAAGAACCATTTGCAAGAATTTGTGATTAACTCGGTCAAAAGCTTTTTGTTGGTCTACTAGAAGTAGCTAGTGTTGCTTTGAGATGTCTGATTGGTTTCTCATAGTTGTAAGAACATCAAGTGTAGCATCTGAGATTGATCTTCTTGTGATGAAACCTTGTTGATGTGATGGAATTAATATGTTGCAGACTCTATTCAATCTAGATGCAATGAAGATTTTTGCATCACAGTTTACTAGAGAGATAGGTCTCTAATTGTTTATGTTGCTTAAGTCTGAGGATTTTTTCGGAATGAGAGTAATTAGATTTTTGTGCCAGGAATTTGGTAAGTTTTCAGAGTTCAGGACCTGATTCTAGAATTGGAGTTATATGTTTCTCTGTTAATTTGTAGAATTCATATGTTAACCCATCAATACCTGGGAATTTATTATTTGGGAGGTTTCTAATCATGGTTGTTATTTCTTCTTTTGAAATAGCTTATATAAGTTCAGAGTTTTCTTGATACAAGATCGTAGGAAGTGTATCAATAATCGAAGCAGCTGCTTCTAAGTCTATACTCTCATCTTTGTAGATTTCAGTATATTTTTCTTTTATGTATTGTAGTGTTTGATCTTTTTTATTTTGTATATTAGCTCCCGGGATCTCAATTTCTTTCAAAGCAGAGTTACTGCTTCGGGTTTTGAAACGCGAGAAGAAGTATCTGGTAGATCTTTCTCCTTGTTCGACCCAATTGGCTTTTGAGCAAGTCAGTCATCTCTCTGCTAGTTGGAAAAGCTTCTCTTGTATCTGTATGTTAAGATCGTTTATTCTTGATTGCATAGTTGTTTGTTCAGGGTTTGCGACTAAAGAGTCTTTAAGTTTGGTTATTTTTTTATTCAGGGTTATTATCTTACTTTTGGGAGCTTTGGGTTTTTTTGAAGGCTCTTATAATTGATTGCATGCAAACTTTGTGCCAGTCCCAGTCTGATGCCAAGTTGACAGATTTAATTTCTTCAATAATTTCTTTTTCCAATAATTTGTTTCTAAAAGAGTCTTTATCGAACCACCAACTGGATGCCTTTTTTGCTTCATTTTCTAGAATGAGGGTACATTTGACTAGCAGGTGGTTGAGTTTCTGTAAAGAGTTTCAGTTTTTTTGATTAAAAAATCATAGTTCTTATCTATAAAAATATAGTCTAGACATGTAGCCATCGACTGATTATTTCTTGTATTCTGGTAGAATGTAAGGAAAGATTTTTTCTCCAAAAGAGATGCAGAGTCCAGGAAGTTGTTTAATAGCCTTTTAAGTTTTAACCTTGATGGGTCATTTTGTGCATTGGCTTGACTTATTCTGTTTATGGTTGGGTCTAGATTTGTATTAAAATCTCCTTCAATAATGTTTATTTTGTCTTCATCAAAAGGAGGAATCCAATTTTCAAAAAAAAGCTGTTCTGTCTTTCATGTTCGGTAGAGCATAGACGTTTGTGATCTTGAAGAGATGCTTTTTATATAAGATGTCTGCTGTAATAACCCTTCCTTCATAAGAGGTTTGCGGGTTCTGAAGTTTTAGATCTTTTCTGCCAGCCAGTATTGCAGTTTTGTCAGTTCAGATTGATTCAAATGGCCATTGTAGTTTTAGTAGGTTGCGGGTATTTTGGTTACTAAGATTAATTACGATTATATCCAGTTTGTATGATTTAATTAATATTAATGTTTTTTGTTGTTTTTCACGGTTATTTAGCCCTTTTACGTTTAGTGTAGCTATAAAAATTTTTGGGCCTTCTGTTATAGGATAAGATAAGATTTGTTTATTGTAAAGTGGCTCTGCGCCCACCTTTGCCCTTTTGGTATGGAGTAGATCCTATGATATTCTGACTCGACCTGCTTTTAGTGATTTTTCTATTATTTTTCTTCTTATTAGACACTGTGATAAAGCCTTCATCATCTATATTAGGCGGAGTATTTTCTTTCTCATTGTATCAGACTTTTGTAAAGCAAAGGTTTGAGCTGGATTCTCCATTGTTAGCTCATCTCTTGGAGCTTTATTGAGCGAAAGTTGATTTTCTACCTCTTCTTGGATGTAGAGAGATTTTAGCTTGTCATCAGTTTTATCATTCTTCTTAGTTACCTCTTCTGTATATATCATTATTGTGTCAAGATTAGCTAGGTTTTCAGCATTCTCCTTGGGGTTTTCTTCCAAGTTTGGAACAGGAATGTTTTCTTTTGGAAGTTCCTCTTGTATTTCAGTTATTGTTGGTTCTTTCTGCAAAGGTAATACAGGGTCTTTTGTGGTGGGCTGCTTATTGATCTCTCCTCTCTTGTTTTTCTAACTTTTTCTCTAAATTTACGATAATGATTCTGAAGTTTGAGTGATTCTTGGAGTTGTTCATATTCCTTCTTAATATGACCCTCTTGATTACAAAAGAAGCAAATTTTTAGAGCTGATTTCTATTCTGTAGTGACCTTATTGTCACCGTTCTGAGTAAATTGTGGGATTTTACTCTCTAGGTTTGGGTTATCTGTGTTTTCAAAAATAACAATCCATTGGTCTGTTAAATAAGGAGTGCAAGAGGTTTAATAGAGGAGATATCGTCTATGTCTTCAAAAGCCTCTTGGATAAGGTCAGAGATTTGGTTTTTGTCACCAAGTGGCACATTTCTAATTTTGACCAGTAAGAAGGATTTGTGAGCATTTGTTGGGATGTGGTTCGTGAAGATAATTTTTAAGTGAGAGCAGGTGCCTTTTTTAAGATGTTGCTTAGCAGCAATGACTTTGTCTTTAATGTTTTCAAAAAGTGAGGACATTATTTCATTAAAAGAACAATGAATTCTTGAGATATCAATAATCAGAGCATTATCGTTCTTGGATTTAATTTGCTCTCTTGGAGAGAATGTTAAAAAGGTAGATTGGCCTCTTTTTAGCTTTGGGAAGAGATTAGGCCACTGTTTAAGTGGAGCTTTATTCCGAGTGGCTTCTTGTCTTAGTTCATTAGTTAAAACGTGTATGTATGGGTTCACAGGAAATTTGGGACTTTTAGGTAGTGTTTCCACGTGACTTTAATGATGCGGAACTTTCTGGAACCTTTTCAGACACGTGCATCATTTTGTTGTTTTGTTTACTCAGTTCCGTTTTTTGTAAAGACATGTTCGAATTTAGCCAAGGGTTTTCTTGAAATACAATATTATCCCAACTTTCCTTGCTAGTAGTTAACTCATGTTTCTTTGTATCTTCAGTGGGGTTTGTGAGCAAAATGCTTGAGTTTGGTTCAGGTTCTGTGAGTTGAAGACCAGAAAAGTCTTTAACTTTGACTTCTTTGTTAGAAGAATCCAAAATTTTGTATTTTTTATTTGGTTGTTCTTGAAGTAAAGCTTTTGTGGCCTTTCTTTTTGCTGGAGCAAGGGCTTTAGCCCTTGTTATTGTTGAACTGTTTGGGTTTTTACTCCTAGATATATTGGGTATTTTGTTCGTTTAATATTTTACTTTTCCTGCCTTATGTGTATAGGAAAGAGTTACCATAGATCTTTGTTGTGCTGAAATTTTTAAAAGGGATTGAATAAAAAAAAAAAAAAAAGAGAAATTAAAGTTTTGAAAAAAAATTTTTAGATATTAACTAATCTATTAAAAAGTATTTTACAATATAAGTACTAAATTTTTTATATTTACTAATAAAATAAAGTGCTGAATTTTTTAAAATATTAATAAATTAAAGAAATTTTAAATCAAAATAACTTTTTAATAAAAGAGATTTTTTAAAAAAAACTCTATACCAATATTCTTTGGGTTTTAAATAATATTATTATAGAAAGTTTTTTTTTTAATTGCTTATTTTTTAAACTTTTAATACAATCAATTATTTTGTGATGTGACTAGATGTCCTGCACCATATTAATATTTATAATAAAACTTAAAATAATGTTAATATAACGAATTTAATTTATGTACATTAATCAAGATAGTTTGCATATTTTATAATTAATTCACAATGATTCGAATTGATTTAAATTTTCAAAAAAATTTAGAATAATTCTAGTAATTTTGAAATGCAGTGAACTATTTTTTTTTTTAATCTTTATGGGTTTTGCTATGGCTTGCTTTTTATTAAAATGTATATAAGAACTATATATATTTAATTTATAGAACTCAAAGCCCAACTTTACTCGGTTACCTTATAGTCCTAAATGCAACTTATTGCACCAGTTTGCGGACAAACCAGAATTATCTTATTAAAAAATCTATAAAAAAAAGAAAATGACCTATAACTAAAAAGGAGATATGAAAGGAGGAATAGGGGAAATGAATGAAATAAAAAAACCCAAAAAAACAGAAAAAATAAAAAAGCATTTTATAGAAAAAAGATAACAATTCGAGAGGAATTTCACTTCTCTATATAACTAGAATGCACTATTATAACCTGTGCAAGACTAAAAAATTATATAACAAATGCAACAGTTGTATATCTCTATTGTAAAGCTTTGCCTTAACATATATTTTCCTTTCCAACTAACTGACCAATTCGAATATCTCATTAACTGGGTTCTGATCTGACTTCCATGAGGTAGCAATAAACATGTCACGTGGTTGCATTTTACTGAGTCCGTTCGAATTTGGAATATAAACAATGCTGATTTTTTGGAGGGGGTAAGCCAAATCCCCACTTTTTTCAAAAATTTTGGAAGACCGATAAAAAAAAATGAGAGAAAGTAAAAAAGATACCACTTAACCAAGTAAAGGAGTGTGGCTTCAAAAAAAATACAAGTTTTGTTGTTTCTTTTGTGTTCTTCTTCGAAGTAATAGCTAGATAGCTTCATCGACAGAGGTGGGGCTGACCCCAAATACCACCAAGATTTTTCATACAAGGGCACCACCTGCTAGTTATCTTGTATAATAACACTCTGGCTTGCATGCTAAATGTTAACTAATAGAGGAGTTCTGCTAGCAAATATGTTAACCTCTAGACAAACTGCTTTATAGCCATGTCTCTCCAACAAAAATTTTGTTTTTTATTTAGTCAGATTTTTGGTTTAAATAATCATCCAATGCAGTGAACTAATATTATATTGAATACATCTCATATATTTTAAATTATTAAATTTTTATGTAACGAACATAATAAATTTAATTTATTGATTAAATTTAGTCTTTCAATATAAATATATTAAAATAAATTCTCCGCTCTTATTATTAAAATTTTTTGCTTGAATTTTTTTTTACTTTCTTAAATTGTCAGAACTTGAAACTTTCAAAACTTTTTAAATTTAAAAATTTATCTTTTAAAAATGTCTGAATTTAAATGCTTATTTTGCTCGCATACCTTTGCAAACTGCAATAGATCAACTCAACATATGAATATGTGTGTTAATAGTGAAACCTATTGTTGTAAAAAAACTGCTCAAATTCGCAACATTTTGAAACTACCTAAGCTAAAATGAAAGCAATATAATGTTATTAATTAAACGAGATGTTACTGCTAATAAAATTTCATTTAAAGATATCAAGCTTCGCAACTTTTTGAAAGTTGTTAAAGATAATGAAAATAATTCTTCTATGGAATTAGATAATACTAATGCTGGTCCTTCAGGTGTAACTAATATGGATGATCTTTTCAATAGTTTAGCTGATATGTCATTTGAATTTGAAACAAATAACAATAATTCGAATAGTTTCGAATTAGATCCTGCTGATAATTTACTTGGACTTAAAAGCAGTTTGCAAAAATATCAGAAATTTTCTAATGGACTTTTAAATAATTCAGCTTTTACTGAAGAAATTCGAAACTCTTCAGATAATGATGAGTTGAATAAGAAACATGATAAATTTCCTAATAAAGCTTATGCCGATTTAATGCTTTTATTATTTCATTTTTTAATAAGCATTCAAATCTAGAAGTATCACCTTTACCCAGAAATATGAAACAAGGCAAGGATTTTATGAATAATATTAAATCTAACTCATCTTATAAAAAAACAAAAGTATTAAATCTTAATAATACTGAGTATTTTTTATATCACTTGATATGGCTCAAAATTTAGAATTTGAATATAAAGAATTATATAAAACTGCTAAGGTATATATTACTTTTAATTTTATTTGTAAATGCAATTATTATTGTTTTTTATTAATTTATTTTTATTTTTTTAAAGAATAGTAAAAAAGAAATTATCTATAAAGAGCAGAATAATGGAATATGGTGGAAAACCACACAAAATACTTTGCAGCCAGTGAAAATTTTATCAATCATTTTATATTCAGATACTACAAATTAAGTAAAACTCACATCCAATTTATATGTCATTAGGAAATATACTTACATGGCGAAGAAATAAGCAGGATGCTAAGCAATTATTAGGTTATTTGCCAATAATCAAAAAGACCGATAAAAATAAACTAATAAACAGACAAACTTTTCATAAATGTTTAGATATTATATTAGATCCTATTCAAAGGCTTAAAGATTCTGGTATAAATTTGCTAATCAATAACAGAATAGTCTGGTTTATTCCAAAAGTTTCAACAATAATTGCAGATTGGCCAGAAGCTGCAATATTTTGTCCGACTTATAAGTCAGCACAATCAAATCGTTCTTGCCACTTCTGTTTGATAAAAAGAGAAAAATTAGCAAAAACAGACTGTTTTAAACATGATTTGGAAAGGATCTGCACAACTCTTTCCTGTACACATTTGGCAGGAATAGAGTTACCAACAAAAAACAAAATAACCACTCCAAGCAATAAAGAAAACTTTTTCAAATCAAGTCCAGTAAGGGCCAAGGCCCTCATACCAAAGAAGAGAAGTTTCTCTCATTTTACACTTTCAAAGACAACTTGCAAAAAACTCAAAATGACAGAACTGGTTAAGAAAACTGTCCTTGGTGAGGCAAAAGTCAAGGATCAAAACATCAAAGCTAACCTTCCTCTGCCAGAGGAGGAAGCTTCAAGCATCAACAATATGCCTGAAATTTTGAAGAAACCTGATACCACTCTTCATACAAACAAGCAAGAAAGTTGGGCTAACCTGGTTGAACAGGAGAACCCTTGGGACCTTTCAATCACGTCTCTAAAAGTAAACAAAGAAAATAAACAAAACATCAAAACAAAACACGTGTTGGTAAAGGACCCAATTGTAGCAGGTCCCTTATGTGACTACCACGCAAACACAGGGCTCCAACTATCAGAAAATAACCCATATAGACAATTGGAAAATTTTATTTCTACCTGAACTCTAAATGATGAGAAACCTCAACCTTCTGCCCCAAACCTCTTCCCTAAACTTACTAGAGGACAGGCCACATACTCAACTTTCTCTCCAAGAGAACAAATTAAGTCTAAGAATGATAACACACTTATTATTGACATATCTCAATTACTAAACTCATTCAACGAAATTATCTCTTCTTTCCATGAGAGTGCAGGCAGGAAAGGATATTGTAGCAATCAAACAACACCTTAAAAAAGGAGCACGTTCACAATTGGAGATTGTATTTGCAAGCTTTGACTTACTCAAGGAATATACAACAAAGGGGGTCTGAATTTTTAACAAAACTTACATGGGTTACATCCGTAAATCATTCCTATCAGTCAAAATTAGAAATGTTCTATTAGGCAACAGAAACCAAGTTTCAACACTTATCAAAAAAGCCTTTGAGGACATTTGAAAAATTAATTCCATTAAACCTCTCCTGATTGAAGGAACCCCTTATTTAACAGATCAGTGGATCATTGTTTTCGAAACTACAGAAGATCCAGATTTAGAAAAGAACCTTCCTCATTTTACCCATGTTGGGGACAATAAGATTACAACAGAATGGAGGGCAGCTCCCAGTATTTGTTTTTTCTGTGATCAGGAAGGTCATATTAAGAAAGGATGCAAGCAGCTTCAAGAATCTCTCACTCTCCGGAAACAGTACCGAAAATATAAAGAACAAGCCAGAGTTATAAACAACCTTCAAAGTGACAACATTGGTTCTCTTAATATGGAATCCTCAATAATAAACCCAAATAAGAACAAGGCAGTAAGAAAGAAATCATCTTCAGAACTGATCGAAAATAACTCTGATATGAAAGAGAATAAGATCACTATTACCTTGCTCGAAAATGCAATCAAAGATATGGTAGAAGCAACAATCGCATCCTCATTGCCAGAGGAAAAGAATAATACTAAAGAGAAGGAAACATTGACAGACAAGGAGTCCGACTCTTCTGATTTTGTTTATATACAATCACCAGTTCCGAATGCCTTGGAACCTCATAATTAAAATGCTCCAAGAGATGAACTTACATTAAATAATCCCATTCAAGCCTTTAAAGATCAAGCAAAAGTCAATAAATCTTACAATACCTGATTAGAAGGGGTTGATGAAGATGGTTTTACACCAGTGATGAATAAGAAAAAACAAAAAAAGAGCAATAATAACAAAACTAGACAGAGTAATCTTAAGACTTCTCCTTACAAAAGACCAAAGGGAGGACATACCTCCCTACTTAACTAAAATATCACTATTTCTTCATGACAGTAAACAAAAAAGTTTACATAGCAACCCTTAATGTAAAGGGGCTTAACAATCAAGAAAAACAATGAAAAACTTTACTTAAATCTTATAAACTAGACATAATCCTCTTACAAGAAACAAATTTGGAGAACCAAAGTACAAAAGACTTTCTTAAAAAACAATGACCTTTTGATTTGGTTTGGGCCAACAAAACTGCTATATTAGCAAGCAAAAAAGAAATTAAGTTACAGGATCCTCAGATATTCCATGGGGGAAGGATCATTTCTACAAGAATCGCTTACAAGGACCACATGTTCCACGTCACTAATGTATATGCCCCTCCAAACAACAAAGACAGAAGTGAATTCTTTGAGAGATGGAGTCTATCCTGGGATGAAGAATTGATAAATATACTTGGTGGAAACTTTAATGTTAATATAGATCCCGAGACAAACCATGTCAGTCAAGCATGCTTACAACTCAAAAATCTTACAAAAAAAAAACTCTTTCCGGTTTACACCCGGAATTTATTAAAAAAAAAAAACAAAATTTTAACAAAAAACAACCAGGCTCTTTACAAAAACTCCAAAGTCGATAGGGCCAAAGCCC
>CAJVPY010005999.1:0-10919 GCA_910591965.1 Dentiscutata erythropus | reverse complement strand
GCATATCGGCTTTTTTTATACACTATCATATCGGTTCATAGCCATCACTATATCGTCCTGCTATCACCTAGGCCGATTATTTGAAGATACAGGGAAGATATTTTTGATTTCAACCTGTGATACAGGTCCTTCCACCGATTATGTATACACACAGAGGTAATAGTTTATTCACTAAGGTCATTTTACACTAAGTAAGTTCAAAGCTTACAACTTCAAAAGCTAGGTACTTTCCCTTTTGGGATCGATACCTTATATTAATTACTAATCGCTATTTTGCGTCACTGATTATTACATACTTTCCCATCGCTCATGCAATCGCTATTATTAATTATTACCACATTGTTCATGCAATCACTATTTTAACTCCATGCAACCCCGAATCACGCCATTCATGCATGATCCCTAACCCTTGCGCTACGAATATCCGGGGCACCAAAGTCGACCACGACACATATTACAATTGTGAGAATTAATTTTTTAACTTTTTTCGCATAATAATAATATATAAAAACGTATTTATAAAAAGTTAACTGATTTGAGTGAAACTTTCAGGATATATGTACGTACAATATTTTGATCTCTCGAACAACTTCGCTTAATACATAAATATCAATTTCATGTATACAGTCTACTTTTTCTATACCGAACCCTCGGTTCTGGCCAAAAAAAAAGTTCGTTATATAGAATTATCATGTTTTCTTAATAGCTATAGCTCTTGTTATACCGAACTAATATTAAAATTTAAAAAATTGAGTTTGTTATATCCAGAGTTCATTATAAAGAGGTTCATTATATCCAGAGTAGACTGTAATTTTGACTTTATAACAGCTATTGATGATCTCCCAAAATGGGACAAATACAGTCTTTAAATGTCGCGCACTGTATAAATTTAATTTTAAACATGCTTATTTAAAACTAAATAAAATTGAACTTAGGGATGTTAAATTACGAATCCGGTCTGATCCGGTCCTAGGATCATCTAGAACCGTCCTGGATTCAAATCCTTAAATCGATGAAAATATAATGCATTTATATAGGATTTAGATCCTGAATTGGATCCTTCAAATAAGTTCATTCAATCAATTCAATTCTGTATTGTTAAACAATTCCATCCAAGATCTATATAAATGTACTACGTTTTCATGTGGCTTAAGGACCGAGATCTTTAAAAGGATCTGAAAGGATCGATAAGGACTCGATCGATTACATCTCTATCGCTATTGTTATTTTTAAAAATTTGGTTAATCTTGGTTTAACTTTGTTTCAGCTATTTATAGCAAATAGCCAAGACTAATACCAATTATATTATACGTATCTCTGCAATATTTATTACTGTATGTTATGCAAATCTTGTTAAATATATATTTAATAATATTGACATTATTATTTATATATACAGTTGTAATACGTATAGTACGTATGATTATCTGAATATAAATATAGTAATGCTAACAAATATTTTAAGGTTAATAACCTTCAAGATTAATAGCCCATTTCTAATTTCATGCATAGTTTTTGTTTTAGCCACCAAAAAAGTGCAGCCTATTAAATTTAAACATATTAAAACATGTTAATTATAATTATTTCTCTCGTCATTAATTGCTACTATTTTTTAGGTTTTGCATCAAATTCCTCCATTTGTAATTCAGATTGATTAACTTTTCCACTTCTGAATCTATTTCTCAAAGTTGTAAGCCATTTGTCAAAACTGACAAACACATCTTCTGATTCAGGATCTTTCTTTTTATGCCTTTTCTGTACTTTACTGGTATTAATATCTGATTCATCTTCATCATCCGACAAGTCTTCATCTTCTTTTGCTTCACTTAATAGTAACACACCGTATACTAAAGCGGCAATTCCGATGGCAATTAAGAGAAGTACCCAAGCAGGATATTCGCTTAATTCATCAAGATAAATCATTGTGTTGACAAGACTCAATGTAGTATAGAAACCATAAAACATAGGGACCACCAATACTGAATCGAGTAATTTCAATGCAGTATTAAGACAATAAACCTACAATTATTTAATATTTCCATTTTATGTATTGGATATATTAGAGTATATTATCAATAATAAGAATGGTTTTTGCAACTAACCTGGAGTGTTGCTGTAAGCATTAGGAATAAGAGAATAAACCAACTTGTTTTATCAGTAAATTGACTCTTTTGTTCGGAAATGGATATAGTAAGTAACTTTACACTATAAAAAAAAACACATAAATATAATTAATTATAATATGAATATATATATATATATATATATATATATATATATAAAAACGAAATATACCCGCTTTTAGCCAAAAGTATAGTCTGACTGGCAAGTAAACCACCAACACTAGCCATTGTCATACCAACCCAATTTTGCAATCGAGAAGTTTCAATCCCATTAAAAAATTGATTTTTTTTTTTTAATTCAGGATAGCTAACCATCACATAACCAAACATGGCACAACCGAAGAGTGAAAAAGTTATTAGATTGAGTATAGAGAAATAAATAACAAATAATGGACGTAACATTAATTCTTTTAATCTTTCTATATCCAGGTCATCTGTTATTTTACATTACCGATAAAATAATCGTGTTCTTTAATTAGGTAAAAAAAAAAAAAGACTTATATGTTAAATTCTTATTACATACCATTTGCTTGATTAATACCTCCAAAACCCACAACCCATATCACACTTATTACAATTACCAAAGTACCCCAAAGATCTTGTTTTGTAATTTTAGTTCCAACTAAAACTCTGGCAAATATAAAATTAAAAATCAAAGACACAGATCCAAGAGGTGCTACCCATTGCGGTTGAAGAAAATCTATTAATCAATAATAGTGATATTAGAATTTTTTGAAAAAAATGAATCAAATTCATAATTTAAATTTCAGAAAAAAAAAAAAAAAGAGGTCAAAGCTTACTTAATGCTATCGTACTTCCAACAACTTGAGAAAGAATATATAAATATAAACCGAGATGCCACATAGGTCTACCACAATCGCTACGTTGTTTTTCTATTGGTTTACTGGAATTTTTTACATGATCCAATTTAAGTAAATTAATACCTGCTGCATCCATCACCGAGGCTCCCATGGATACTAGAACACCTATTGCGAAACTTAATGTCTCTTGTATTCCCGCCATTGTTATTATATATTATATGGATTGTGATGAATATATATACTAATTTATAAAGTTTCTTTTTCACATTCCTGGAGAAATTGATTTTTTTAAAAGAAACTGTAATTTCATTACTATTTTGCGTGAAATTATAGTTAGGATTATCTATTGATTGACTGTTAATAAATTAACGACGTACGAAATTAAACAAAGTTGATCATTATCAATTATGATGTCGAATAAAATTTCTTGAGGCTTTGAAAAAATGAAATTAACAACCTGGCTTAGATTTAAAAGATTTAAAATTGGTGGCGAAGTTTAGTAATGCCAAAACTGATCATGATACAGGGCTGTGTAAACACATCTTGTTTTTTCATTCATATAATTTGAATATATTTTAGTACGTAAAATCGTGAGTGAAAATTAACCACTGAAATACTGAAATCAAAGTTTAAATAGTACACAGAAAATTTCTCTTTAGAACACATCTTCTTAAGGCATATATTCTTATTCGGTCTTATTAGATATACAGTACAGTAAAACATTATAATTGTATGGACTCTAA
Organism: Dentiscutata erythropus; assembly: GCA_910591965.1. Taxonomy (NCBI): domain Eukaryota; kingdom Fungi; phylum Glomeromycota; class Glomeromycetes; order Diversisporales; family Gigasporaceae; genus Dentiscutata; species Dentiscutata erythropus. The sequence goes on along the minus strand of CAJVPY010005999.1, from coordinate 7,232 downwards.
TCTTACATTTATTGTTATACGTATTAATTGAAACTATAAGATATGCCGTGCCAATATATTCGACCCACTTGCAGATTTATGTAATTAACACAAAGCATGTTTCAATGTTTAAAATATTAATCGGACTCGCAGCAATTTTGGCAAAGATTGACTTGTTAACAAGTCTTTGAATGATATGAGAAGTTATTTTCTATAACTTAATGTAATATTTAAAAGCAATCTACCAGTTTCTAATTAGATGCGACCGAACGGTTGAACAAGATTTAATAGGTCCCCCTAATCGGTCCCATCTAAATTACTTAAAACTGGTAAGACTCTATATATTAAGTATAGTTATATGTAGAAAAAAATAACTTCATATATATATCCTATTTAGGCAAAAAAAGACGCGGATTTTACAGCATGTCCCACTTTGGAAAGTTTTTATGCAGATATTTTGTTTACGTATCGTTACCCTTTTCGATACAATTTTACTTCATAAACAATGACTGTCAAGAACATATGTTACATTAGCATGTGTCTTATTTTTATTCTTTTGACACATACTATTTCACGACTGTAGCAAACGTTGAGACAAAATATTCTATGTATCAGATATCATAATTTTAGTAGACTTTAATAATAAGTAAACGTTTTATTAATAAAATAAGATGATCATGAATATTTACTACTTAATTTTTTTTCGATAATTTAGTGCATAAACATTAAAAACGTTTATTAATCTGTATTCAAAATAAGTTATTCAGGCTCTTGAACATTTATTATGATTTTGTGATAATTTAGTGTATGAATATCAGGAATATTCATTAATTTAAAATAGGTTATTCGAGTTCATGAACATTTACTATATTTAATAAACAAGTTCATTCAGCCGAATTTGTTTTAAGTTATCTCTTTCACGAATAGTAATAGTGTTATCTTGTAAAGTTTGAAAATCTACGGAGGAACAAAATCCCCAACCTAAAAATTGGTGAAAATGAGTGAAAAACTGGCCGATGAATATTTGCTACTTAATTCGCGTTAACTTGTGGGCACAAAGTGCCAGGCAAGAGTTTGGTACATTATGCATATAAGCATAAATGCTTGACATAAATTACTAGGCATTAGGACACAAAGTGCTTTGAACTTCACACGCGTGCCTGCAAAGGTCCTGAAATCTTTGTACCCACGGGAGATAATATCGCAAGCAAGGCCTGATGCTTAATATGCCTGGCATGAGCATCCCTAATATGAGTGTAAAATAAACTATTCAATTTATATACTAGGATGATTCGGAATTAACTTATTCCGAAAATAAGTGGGAGTTTAAAAAATCCCATTTATTTCGAAATCAGAAAACGAAATAGGTACAATCTGACCTCTCTAAATGCATTGCGTGGGACCGTAGTAAAAATTGGATTAAACATGCATTTAGAGAAGTAAAAATCTATAAGTGTTATATTAGGGGGTTTCAAAGTTAAAATCAGAGAATCTCATTTTATTTTTCCGATTTATAATTCAACATAGTAAAAATACTATTGAAAAAACCCTATTTATTTTCGAAATGCGTCACTTATTTGTTAACTTTGAAACTCCCTATTCTTTGTTTATTTATTTACTTATTTCTAAATTGTGACATCAAATTCAATCAAAGCAACATAAATAAAAATAAAAAACAAACTAAATTATAAAAATCAATTTAATGATTTAATATAAAAGTCAATAAGTCCTGAATCTAAAACATAATTGTTAATTATTAAATTAGCCTTTAAATATCGATAGAATGCTAAATAAATTTTTTTGAGAACATATTTACCAGCCATGTCGCCTGAGATAACTTCTGCACTAAATCGTTGAGAAATTTCTTCAACATCAATAAACTGGCTTGTATATACACTATCTAAATTTTTTTGTGTAGCTAATGGCAGTTGTTGAATTATTTCATCAGCTTCCCAAAATTTATTATTTATTTCTGATTTCCCATCTAATTCTTGCGATTCATCAAACGCATCCATTTCATCAGCCATATCTGTACCGTCATCAATATCCATTTAGTCATCCATATCCTGTTCATTCATAAAACTGTACCATTCTAAAATTTGATCATAAAGAACTTTAGCAGTAGGTCGTTTTTGGGGATCTTTATTCATACATAACTCTGCTAAATCGATATAGCAATCGGGTGTTCCTGGTGCGAATGTTGGTCTTAATCCTTTACAAATTTTCATCTTTAAATCAATGTCAAACAAATAGCCATCGAATGGTGGAACTCCAGTGCTTATTTCGGCCATAACAACTCCAAAACTATATATGTCAGATTTTTGTGTATAATCGTTGCCTAACAAAATTTCTGGTGCAATATAAGGTAAAACTCCACAGATTCCTTTTTTCGATGTAAATTCTTTATTATTTCGAGACAATCCCAGATCTGAAATATATGACTTTATTATTTTTTCAAGCCATAATTCCTCTTTATGTTGCAGAATATTACCACTATGAAGATCACAATGAATATATCCTGCTTCATGAATTTGATCTAAATCTCTCGATATATCTATTAGTCGTAATAATTTATCTTTCCATATAAGTTTTTTAAAATTTAATCTCAAATAATGACGAAGGTTTCCATTGTTTGTTCGCATATTGAAATACCATTAGATATTGTTTGTAGTAATGATTTGAGTTAGTCCATATATTTCAAGTTTACTGCCTGTCAATCTGCATTTCATATGATTTTTAAACTCAAAAAAATAATTCATGTAAATACTTTTAAATAAATTAGTTAAATAAAATTAACAAAAATCAATTAACCTACTTCTTGTAAAAATTCGATGGGACTTGTTTGAGAACCGGGTAAAGTTTTAAGTGCTACTATACTTGGTTCCGTACGTGACTGAATATACTTTTCGCCATCATAAATAGTTTTTCGTTTGCCATCTAACCAGGTTGCTGAATATACATAACTGAATCCTCCTCGTGCAATCTCTTGAATACTATCCAACCTTTCAAAAGGAATCCATTCAATTACATTTTCATATTCTGTAGTCTCAAATTGAAATCCTTCAATGCAATTATCAATAGCCTTATTTCCACTTTTCCATTCTTTAGTTGCCTTCCAAGAATCACATGATTGACACCAAGCCTTTGAAGTGTTAAAGCGTTTGCAATCCATACATTTTCCATAATTGGGATCTCATTAAGTGCATATTTGTCATCATGCACTATCATATATTCATGGGTGAATGGACTTTGAGTAAGCCCAAATAATTTACAATTGTTAGTTGACTGTAAAAATTCCTCAACCTTAAAATAAATATTAAAGTTTTCTGCTAATATATCCAATACATTAATAAAGCCAAATCAAACTAAGTTAAACTTGCCCTCTCTAAAAAATTTGTAGGATTTATTTGTGAACTAAATAAAGTCTTAAGCGTGACTATACACCTTGGTGGCCGTGATTTTCTATTGTCATTGGAGGCTAATTGTATACCATCTATCCAGATTGCTAAAAATTCTGTATTTAAGTCTCCACTAATTTTTCGTATTTTTTCTAATTCATCAAATGGAATCCATTTAATAGTTCTATTATATTTAAGTTGAAATCTTTTAATATAATTATCGATATCATTATTTCCACTTAATGCTATTCTTGTGGGATAACATGTTTGACAACAGTCTGGAGAAGTATTATATCTGTTACAATTCAAGCATACTCCATTACAGGAATTTCTTTTATAATAGAGCTCATCAAATACTATTATATATTCATTGGTGTATTTATTTTGAGTAAGTCCAAATAATTTGTGATATCCATCAGTTGACTGAACATATTCTTCAACCTTAAAATAAGATAGAATTTATATAAGTATAAAGACATTAATAAAAGTATGTACTATAGCACATTAACCTACTTCATTTAAAAAATCATCAGAATTCATTTTCAAAATGGAAAACGCCTTAAGCGTAACTGTGCTTCGTGTTTTACGTGATTTTATATATTTTCCATGGTAATTAAATACTGATCGGATGCCATCTACCCAGACTGCTAAAAGGTTTGCATTAAAATCTTCACTAATTTTCCGTATATTTTCCAATTTATCAAATGGAATCCACTCAATAGTCTTATCATATCTTATAGATTTGAGTTGAAACCTTTTAATGTAATTTTCTATATCATTATTTCTATTTGTAATGTAATAATTTATATCATTATTTCTAATAGTCATGAAATTCTTTATATCGTTATTTCTATTTGTCCACTATTCTTGGGTTTGACACCAAACCGGTGTAGTGTTGGCGGTAGAATTACTGAATTACAGCATTACGGCATTCTACCATATGGTAGAATTAATTACGGCACAGCACACAATTGCCGTAAATATTATGTGCTGTAATGCCGTAATGCCGCAATGCTGTAATGCTGTAATGCCGCAATGCCGTAATGCCGTAATTCCGTAATTCTGTAATTCCGTAATTCCGTAATTCCGTAATGCTGTAATATCATAATACTATAGACATTTGCATGGCAATAATGCGATACCGTAATACTATAGCTATGGGTTCGGTTACGACTATAGTCGACTATAGTCGACTATTAGTCGTAGTCGATATTTAGCCGACCGACGGCTTAGCTGACCGGCTAAATTTGTAGTCGGTGCCAGATTTTTAATTTTCTGGCTAATAAAAGTGATAATTAATACTATGAGACTATGTCAGCGGATCTGGAACCCTTTATTTATAATTCTGGTCAAATTTGTAGATCATTTGACCAGATCTAGAACAAAGCAATTTTAAATCTGGTCAAATGATCTGCGACTTTCTTTGTTGTAGATCTGCAGCTTGGGCATTTGTCAATCGTTAATAGCTTTCGCAATAGTAAAAATATAGAACAATTTAGGAATTTAGAACATCCAAAAACAAATCTTTTTATTTTAGGATACAGCTATAAAAAATAACCTTGACCGAACAGTAAAAAAAAACTTAAGATCTTTCGCTACGAACTTTATCAGTGATTATCTATTCACAAAACCAGTAAGTTTACTGTGCGTTATCTTAAATCTAAAGATTACTTTAAACAATAAACACTAGAGGAATGTTATCCTGCAATAGCATTATAATGTTTAGATACAACAGCATTATGGTATTTTAATATAACGGCATTACGAAATTACAGCATTACAGCATTACAGCATTGCGGCATTGCGGCATTACGGCATTGCGGTATTACGGCATTACGGCACAAAGTAATTACGGCAAATAATACGGCACATGCCGTAACCGTATTAATTTGCCAAATTAATTCTACCGCCAACACTAAACCGGTGAGGTATTGTATTGATTACAGTATGAGCACTCCCCATTACTAAGATCTCTTTCAAACTCTATAAACGCTATCATATATTCGTAGGTGGATGGGTCTTGAGTAAATCCAAACAATTTGTACTTATCAGCAGACTGTATATTCTTTAACCTATAAGTATATAATTAAGATTGTATTAATTATTTATATACATTAATATACCAACTTACTTCATTTAAAAAATCATCGAATTCTATTTGTAAAGTAAAGGTCTTAAGTGTAACAGTATACGGTGGTGTACGGAATTGCATGTGTTTACCATCAACTTTAGAAACTACTCGTATGCCATCTATCCATACCGCTGAAAATTCTAAATTTCTATTAATTCTTCGTATATTTTCTAGTTTATTAAATGGAATCCACTCAATAGCTTATCATATCCTGTAGCCATAAATTGTGATTTTTTAATATAATCATCGATGTCTTTATTTCCGCTTGTCCATTCATGTGTCGTTTTTAGGAGATCACATGGTTGGCGCCAAGCTGGGGAAATGTTATATCTTGTACATTGTGTACATTGACCGTTATTAGAAGATCTTCTACCATTAAATTCATCAAACACTATCATATATTTATGATTGAAAGAGTTTTGCGTAAATCCAAGTAATTTACAATCATTAGTTGACTGTACATACTCTTCAACCTCATAAATAAATTAAAGAATTTATATATATAAATATATAAAAATAAAGCTATGTGTATTAAATACGAATATAAACTTACTTCTTTTAAAAAGTCAACAGGATTTATTTGTAAATTAGAAAAGGTCATAAGCGTAACTGTACTTCTAGGTATACGCGATTGTATGTATTGTTTATTATCTCTAGAAGCTAATCGTATTCAATCTATCCAGACTGCTATAAATTTTAAGTCTTTGTCACTAATTTTCTGTATGTCTTCTAACTTATTAAAGGGAATCCACTCAGTAACTGTATCATATCCTAGAGAATTAAGTAGAGATTTTTTAATATAATCATCAATATCATTATCTCCACTTGCATATCCCTGTGCCGTTTTTAGGAGATCACATGGTTGGCACCAAGCTGGAAAAATTTTATATCTTGTGCATTGTGTGCATTTCCCGTTATCAGAAGATCTTCTACAATAAAACTCATCAATTACTATCATATGCTCATATGTGGATGGGTTTTTAGTAAATCTGTATAGTTTACAATTACCAATTGACTGTGCATGTATAAAACTTTCTAAAAAAGTTGTATATATAATTAAAATACATACTAGCTTAAACTTACATCTTTTGAAAAATTAACAGAATTTATCTGTGAACAGAGAAAAGTCTTGAGTGTCACGACGCATGGTGGTGCGCGTGATTGTATATATTCTTCATTAATTTCAGAAACTAATCGCACACCATCTTTTCAAACCGCCGACAATTTTATATCTAAGCATTTTTCATTAATTTTTTGTATGCTTTATAATCTATTAAATGGAATCCAGCCATCAATATTGTTATTTCCACTTGTCCATCCCCTTGTTGTTCTTTGGGGATCACATGTTATTAAAGAACACATTAAATACTGACATACAGGGGTACCATGGTCACCGAACGGTTTATATATGTGGCAATAACTTTTTTTCTCACATATTAACCCCCAAAAATTTATACTATTTTAGAATGCAGGAGATGATCTTTTTTTAATAGTATGCATTAAAAAATCAGATTATGCATGGTTCATTAAAAAATGAGTCAAGTATAATACTGATTTGGAATAGATACTCTTATGGATCAAATAAAACAAGAACTAACTTGTATACAAATATAAATTTGGTATTATCCAAATCATCTCAGTAAGATAAATCTAATGATACCAAAATTGTCAAATTTTGATTATTATAAAATATTAATATTTAAGTAAATTTAATAAAATTTAAT
>CAJVPY010005998.1:0-10920 GCA_910591965.1 Dentiscutata erythropus | reverse complement strand
TGGGTCATAATATATCCAAGTTTTTGTAAAATTTTATATATAAATATATGGATTTTTAAAAATTTTTTATATAGTTTGGGGGTCAAGAGCTACTATGTAGGGGTATATAACGTTATATATGGATGCCCCCTAAGACCTGATAATTTATATATTAAAAACTAGGGGGGTAAGCCTCTAATAAAAAAAAATCAGATGATAAATAACACTGCTCTAAGCCAATAATATATAAAAATTTTAAAAATTTTGAGTGTTGCCAGGTAATAAGCAAGCAGAATTTATACTCATCGTTAAAACTTAGGAAGAAACTAATTGTTGGATAATATCAAGAATGAAGATTAAATATATCTGATTAGACAATTCATTCTTATAATTTTACTTCGAGATTTCTGTATAAAATTGAAGTATGTATTAGTTTAAATAATGTAATAAAAAAATGAAATCAAAATGCGATCAAAGAAACATAAATTCTATAATACCATGATAATATATTAAATTTTTTCATCTAGTCATTATTTTAAATATAAAAACTATTTAAGCTTTTTAATACTTATTCTACTCATATTATCAATTTATATATTATATATATCACACTAGTATAGATTTATTTTGTTTTACTTGATTTGGTATCTGCATAGAGACATAAAAAAATAAAGCCTGTTATAACAATATCGTAATGCCTTTTTACTATTGCTTTATGTCTATATTACAAATAACAACTGCTGCAACTCTTACCTATATCACTTTTACCAATATCTTCTAATATATTTTTTAATAAAACTGATTTTTCTGCCACTTTTCAATCAATTATAAATTCTGTCTCTTCTGAAGATATCAACTTAACTTTCTTTAATTCTGCTATGATTTTAAGAATAATAAACTACAAATTGAAAGTTTGAAGTTTGGTTGTGTCAGTTATTAAGCACTTATATAAGTATAATCTTCTCTATTAATAAATCTCAATAAAAAGATAAAATTGGTTCAAAAGTATTACAAAACAAATTGTATCAATCGGTCTTCGAACTACAAGTTTTTTATCATGTTCTTGAAGAGTATATAGTCTTAAAAATTAAAAACCTTGTAATTACTTATAAATTTCAAGATCCCAAACATAAGCTTACCTTCAAGTTAAACTTTGAATGTTCAACTGTGAAATTACTATTGCTTCAATCTTTTTTCCAACTGGTTAGCTATATTTTCTGTATATCACTCTATAAGTAAAAACTTTTGTAGCTTAAAAATAGTCATTAAGTGAAATATACCTAGGTAGAATAAATCTCTAAAATACTCAAGGTACTTAAAGCTCTATTGTTTATTTATAAAGATTTTTGACAAAATTACTAAATGATAGTTAAAAATTTTACTTTAATACTGTAATAAAAGTACTCTATATTTGATTTTATAAGATTGACCAATCACGAATCAGTAATATTAGAGGGTCTAGAATTTTCTGATTGATATTTTCATACTAAAAAAAAGACTGATTTGCATTGTTCTAATTTGGTAAATCGTCAGACTGTATTGTATAAAGTGTCTATTTTTCTATATAATTTAAAATTTAATTGATAATCCGCCAGCTACCTGGTGCATGATCATAGTGTAACGTAATACAGATCACTATGTAAATTACATAAGCAGGAAATATAAAGATTTTTTAACAATTATTTAAAAAAAACTTTTTTTAGTACTAAGTTAATTGACAAGGTCGATTAAGTGAAAGTTGTAGAGCTCGCTAAGGCGCATCTAATGGTAGTTAAATTATCAAATCGGCTTAGTGGTTCACGAGATATCGCTAAAAAATTATTGGTTGACTATATAAAATCTCTATATAAATAATGGTTTGTTTATATATAGTTAGCCAATCATTTTTTAGTGATATCTCACAAATTACTAGGCCGATTTTGATGATTTAACCACTATTAGATGCGCCTCAGCGAGCTCTACAACTTTTACTTAATTGACCTTGTCGATTAACTTAGTACTAAAAAAAGTTTTCTTTGAATAATTGTCAAAAAATCTTCATATTTCCTGCTTATGTAATTTACATAGTAATCTGTATCACATTACACTATGATCATATACCAGGTGACTGGCAGATCATCAATTAACAGAGTTGAGCAGCCCTTTATGTCCAGTGAATTTCACTGAACACTAGATATATAAATTTGTCCAATGTCTATTGATTTATTGACATATATAAAATAAAAATTAGTAATAAATTATTGTTCTAATTATTTAGTTTGCTTGACTCTAAATAGAGATTTCTTATTTCTAAAAAAAATTACAGACAATTTTAAAAATTTAAATTTTATTGGACAATCTACTTGTCTAATTGCCCAACCCTGTCAATTAAAACATCAATTTACATAATAAAATTTTTATTGATACCTACTTTTTTAAATATCATATACGATAAAATATGATCTAAAATTAGATTTTGTAAGTTCTGTTGTAGATTATTGCTGTAGAAACATTACATGATTGGTCAAATTGTATCAATTCAACAGGTTTTACTAATAATAGATGTTTATTGTTATTGTTATACTAAATTTTAAATATGATTTTTTTAAAAATGAAAAAAATCTATAAGCTGTGTTTTTGTTTGCCGAACCCTATATTAAGAATAAAATTACTATATTTGGTAATTTATTAATTTTAAATTAAATATTTTGGCTTTATATTTAATAATATTATCTAGCCTAAAATTTTTAAAAATTTCTAAAAATTTAGAATTATATATAATTTGTTATACTGAACAAATTTTACATAAAAATAAAATTTAATTTACTTAATAAAAAATTAAGTTTTAATATATGGCAATTATAATAACTAATTTTAAAAAACTACTATTTTCATACAAGTGTAACATTACACAAAATTGTGTAACCTTAATTAACTTAAAAATTACTGCATAAAATTTTGCAAACTTTTTTTATTTAAAAGCTTTAGATTTAAATAATATTTTATATAATTTTTAGATGTATAGCTCATTTATTTAGCTCAATATAAAATTTCAAAAAGTGTCCATAATACCATGGTACCCACTGTAGTTAAAATACCCATTAGTTTAGAGCCATCTGCTAGTTAAAAACCCACCTAACACAATCTACAGTAATTAAAATAAAACTACTTGATGTTATTTCATAGGATTAACAGAATTCATGAAGCAGAATATATTCATATTAGTTCTTTGCAGTGGTAATATTTTATAAAGAATATACCGGGTGTTTGATAAGTCTCTATACAGAATTTTTTTTTTTTATATTTTAGTTTTTTATTATATAAAAGATTATAATGATTACTAATTATTATATATTTTATAGCATTTATATAAAAGGTCTCATCTAGGGATTTAACAAACACCTGGTATGATTTGGCATTTCAGATATTGAGAATTGATTGTGGTCTAGAAGGATGCATTTATGAGTTCATGCCTTATATCACTCCAGCGATTTTATTAGGTTAAAAGTTTACAGAAGCTTCAATCTAATATTTATAGATTTGGAATTGTTATATCAGAGATGTCAACTAGACAAAGACTTTTTGATGACAACGTTAAAAGTTTATATAATGTAGATAAAGTAGTTCAAGAATTGCCAATTATATTACTAAAAAAATTCTCTCGTTTAGTGCCAACAAAAGATGCGGTAGAATCATCCCAATAATATTCATCACACTGCTGTAACTATTGCAAATAATATAGTAAGTTACAGCTATAATTCCATAACTTACTATATTGCTATAATTACGACAGTGTAACGAATATCATTGGGACGATTCTACTGCATTTCTAATACCAACCTATTAGTTTAGAGTGCATCAAAATCAACCATTTGATATTTTAGAATCTGTCTATTAGATATTGAATGTATATTATTAAAATAAATAAAAATTTATTTATATATATTTAAAATACATTAATTGTATAACTTAATTCTTAAAAATATTTATTACCAAATTATAATAAATAAATTTACATTGTATTTAACATTTATTGTTTGTACATATAACACACTAAATACCACCTAAATCTTAATAGCATTCTCAAATATCCCATCCAATTAACCGAATTTAAATAAACTAATTAGTTGTTACTATCTCGATGAAAAAGCTAAACATCTCAATCAATATTGCCTAACTAGTACTCTAATACTATACAACTATAAGGGAAGCATGTATATATTACCGGAAATACTATAGACGTGCTATATAGTAATCTAAAAAAATAAGAATAAAAAATATAAGCTATTAATACATTTGCACAATAAATTTTCTAAATTGCAATGATTTGAATAGCTGATCACTATTGAGGAGGCTGCTTGAGAATGCTCTAAGTCCTTACAGCTGTTTTCATAAATTCTGGAACATCTGACAAAAAAAAAATTGACTGATTGAATATTTGTCAATTCAATAATTTTGATTTGGCAACGATCATTACCGAAATCACAAATTATTAAATCGACAAATATTCGGTCAGTCAATTTTTACTAGATATCCCAGAATTTATGAAAACAGCTGTGATTAGGGTTTCTAATGGATTATGTTTGAGTTTGGCTTGAAAATCAATTCGATAATAAAAGGATGAATATATGGAATTTATTTATTATCACGAATCAGCAAATGTGATATTAGATATTCAACTCCAATTTCAATTTGATAACAATATCCAACATCCTCTATTTGCAGATTTTTGATAATAAATGAATATATTATTTTTTCAACTCCAATTCCAATTCGATAACAATATTCAACATTATATATTCTGCTAGTATTTCTCATTTCTGCAGAGTTGTGATAATAAATGAATTTTATATGTTCGCCCTTTTCAACTCCAATTCCAATTCGATAACAATATTCAACATTATATATTCTGCTAGTATTTCCTATCTTTGCAGCTTTGTATATTATGTTCGTTCTTTTTAACACCAATTCCCAAATTTCTTCTTTATATCACTATTCATCTAATAGAGTGCATAGTGTTATTAGACAAAACCGTTTTTAAAAAATAACGAAAGACAAAACCTAATCTATTAACAAATAAAGGTGACGAAATTTTAGTGAAAAACAAAATCTTTGACAAAAAAACAAAACCCCTGATGAAATATAAAATTCCTGTTGAATGCGAAATATAAACAAAGCCTTGGTAAACATCTAGTGCAATAAATTACACTTAGAGAGTGTTAATTGTACAATAGACAAATTGAATAACAATCTTTACAACATACCGAGACGAGTAATTAAACTTGAATTTTTATAATCACCAACTAAATAAAATAAAACTGTAGTAAATATAATACGGAAAACTTAGCAGAAGACAGAATCAGGTATAAATGGCTAATAAGTTATTCATACGTAGAAAATAAATAATGAACAATCAAATATATAGTACATCTGTATTTGGTAGATCTCAAATACTAATACTGTAATAAATATAATTTAAATAGTTACATATGTACATCTTACGATTTTTGCTTCTAGTATTATTTTATTCTTGCTATAATATACTCTCGAAAGTTCTAAGTTAAAAAAATATACAAAGTTAGTTATAAAATAAACAAAATACGAAGTATGCTAAATACCTTGTCCAAATTCTCTAGATTTAACTAATGTAATTCATTCAAAATGTTACTTAGTAAATGCTATGTACTTACAAAGTAAAGTCTACCAAAAAAAATATCAATATTCAACAATCCTATAATCAAGAACTCGTAGTATTATTTTACTATTTGTGCTACTTTAATGTGAAATTTAATAAAAGTTTATCGACCTTATTTATATCTTAAAAATTTTAATATGGGCTTTGCTTATATGTAATCTCCATCACATTGTTATATAAAAATTCTCCAATTGACTAGCGGATCATCAATTAAAGAACCTTTGGGTTAATCTTTAGTATAGATGGATATATATAAATATTATAAGATTATTAGATATAAAAATAATTATTTAAACTAATCTAAACAGATTTGAAAATAGTTAGGGTTAGGGTGAGAGTTATAGTAAAGTTTATAGTTAGCTCTAGGTTAAGGTTAGAGTTTTTTTATATTAAATAATCTTATAATATTTATATATACCTACCTATACTAAAGAAGATCCAATCTTTGATTAAATTTTCTCCTTTATCAGAAAATAAGTTACTTTCAATAGAGTATTGTAATTTTCTCTTTCCTCCAACCAGCCTTTTGTCTTTTTTAGATTAACTTTTATTAATAAAACTATAATATTCTTCAAACAAAGAAACAGCAGAATTATTGTTGGAGCTATTGGTTTGCATGTTTATTTCTAAAAAATTTTTCAAAAAGTCAAGATCCACTTTTAAAAAGTCAAAGTCCACTTCTGAAAGGTCAAGGTTTACTTCCGAAAGGTCAAGGAGGTTAAAGTCAACTTCTGGAAAGTCAAGATCTATTTCTAAAAAGTCAAAGCCTACTTTCGAAAGGTTCATTGTTACTGCTACTTTGCTTGAAGATTTTCCAATATCAAGATAATTTCTTGCTAGAATTTCTTTTTTTATTATATAGGCTTTTCTTGTTCAAAGGTTAACAAGTTACCTTTACAAATATTGCAATTGCAAGGTCTAAAGTTGTAATTTTTTAAATTATAGTTGTTTGACTTTTTGATAGTCTTTTTAATGATAGAATTCCTTTGTTTATAACTCATTATATAAAATTAAAAAAATATTAAAGTATGAAATATATAAATTAGATAATTTATGATGAAAGAATATAAGCAAAAGAATATATAATCAAAAGAATATACAAGCAAGAATAAAAACTAAGAAGGTAACTTTATTTATATATGATTCGAATTTTCAACAGACTTATTGAAATGCCAATATGACTATAAAACTTTGAGCTATTATTATATAAATAATGAATATACTTTTTGTTTTAACAAATATACTTTTTGTTTTGATAATTATACTTTTGTTTTGACAAATCTACTTTAAAATTTATACTTTATACTTATTACAAATTATACCTATTCACAAACTAAACTCTCTTGCTTACTCTTTATACAAACAAAAAAAATGCTCTTACTAGCCAAAAATACCAATAATACTTTACTAACAAACTCTTTTACTTTTAATTTACCAACTTTTAACAATATAATTCAAAAAGTTAGTACTTCTAATATTGAATGTACCTTTAACACTTCTACACTTCTCTATGAAATTGGCACCTCTCGAATTAAATCCTGGCTTTTTAAAATATGGTGTCCTAATCTTATTAACGAAACTCTTCTCCTACATCATAGAAAACACACAACTAGCTAAAAACAATATAACAATTTATCCTTCTCCTCAAACTGCAGTCTTTCTCTCTTATATTTCAGAACAATTATATTTAATTTATAACTTACTCCCCAAAACTTCTAATAACTTTACAATAAATAGTCTCAAAAACAATAAAATTTTATTCATCAAACAAATTACAACTGCAAATAACAAATTTCTCCTTTCCTGAAACAATATTTATCTTCATACAAACAAAGCAACTAGAGGCCATCAACCAGCATGGTTTATTTGACTTCTACAAATAATACAAAACAACTCTTTTCAATCTATATGGCTGCATCTTGAATTACCTCTAACAAACTGTTTCATTAACACAACTAATCTTATACCCTTCTCAAATACAAATTTTTCTTTCCAACTTTTCTCTATTGACCCAGACAGAATCTACCTTTGATATTCTAATTTCCAATACACACTCTTCTATAAAATAAACCAAACTGATGAAACACCTACTGGACAAATATATTTAACAGAAATATCAAATTTTTTATTTAATTTTAAACCCATAAATCTCCTATATAAATGAGCCAAGTTCAATAAACTCTTCTTACAAATAGATTACAAAGAACTAACTGCTATACTGGATATTACTTCTAACTTAAACCTACCTTCAATCTCTTCTCTTCAACAACCTTATATTTATATCTCCTCTTGTGAAATACAATTAATATACTATATAATTAAAACTTCTTTTTACCAAAACTAGTTAATTCAAATATATAACAAAATTATAACCTTAAATACAACCAATTTCCTTTTCTATACTGATACCTCTATTAAAAACCTCCAAACTTCAAATATACAATCTAGCATTGACTAAATTTGTGAAAACAATCTGTCTATTAAATTCAATACAGCAATTCATTTTTCCTCAGACTTTTCTTATTCTAAATTATTTGCAGTTATTTGTTTTATCAATTAATACTAAAATTACTATTTTTATTGATAATATATTAGCAATCAATAACCTGCTTAACCTCACTCCTCCCAAACTTATTTAAAACAAAAACTGGAATATAAATACAATTATAAATTCTATTAGACTAATTAGAAATATCTCTATTATCCCTATTAAAATAAAATCATATTTATACAGCTCTATTTACAACCAGGCCAATTTATTAGCCAAACAAGGCTCAAACAAATCTATTCTTGAAATCTCCTATACATACTTCAACCTCCCTACTTACTTTTCCTGAAATAATCATATTATAATTTTTAAAATATACTCTTTTATCAAAAATATTACTACTATTCAAGAACTTATTTCATAGTCATCCCTCAAATTCTTTAATAACTATACACCAGATATAAACTGGAACATACTTTTAAAATACTTAATTCTCTGGAATATGATTCCTCCAAATACTCTTTCTATTCAAAATTCTGACAAACAACTTTCCAACAATACAAAATCTTAATATCCACTATCCAAATCTATATACAACAAATCAATGCTACAAATGCTTTTCAGCCGAAGATACTCTTTACATACTCCTATGCCCCAAAAATACTGAAAACATTCAACAATCACTCATCAATATAACCAATAATACACTCCATCAACTTCAAATAAATATCTCTGCTACTTCACTTCTTAACTCTCTCTCACTCTTTACAATAAACTCTTCTAATATACAACCAAACTTCCTTCTTCCTGCAATTCTTGAAACATATTCCAAACCAATATATCATAGTACTAAAATTCTGCTTAACAAACAAACTAAATTATTTCTTATCAATCTCTCCAAGAACCTTTTAAACTGGTTTCACTATGAAATATAGTCTAAATAAAACCTCTCTTAGCATCAATAAGAAATAGCTCGTAATATTACACTAAAAACTAAATGCTCTAAACTGACTTTACTACTTATTAACAATCAAACTAATATATATATACCTTACTTTTGACTAATAAACACACATAATACTATTAAAAAATGGTACTTACAAAGTTTTTCTCTACTAACATGCTTTTTATAATGTCATGATTATCACCCCAGGTTTTTTTCCAACCTACTCTAGCTAGTACTATTTTATTTATCTAATTTAGTAATGGCAATAAAATAGGAAATAGAAGATATAATATCATATTGGGTACTCAATAGCACAAATGTAGTTAGAAATCTTTAATAATAGAAATTCTTTCTTAAACTATACCTTTCTTAGCTCAGCTATTGCCAGATTGGAGGGACTTGTTAGCCTGATCAAATGATTTATCTAACCCCTTATCCAAATCTAGTTTAAAAAAAAGAAAAATATTATCCTTAAATTAATTTAAGTTTTTTTGTAATAAAGTTTCTACTATAACATTATATTAATATATAAAAAAATAAAAAATTTATACTTTATATTTTGTTAATACTTAATGATCGGTTTTTGAATTTTATAAAAAAATTAAACATACTGATATTTTAAATATAAACAAATATATAGTGATTAGAACAAATAAACTATAAAATATAAATACACTAGTAGGCCTTTTATTTATTTTTATATAAACAAATTAAACTTTAATAATATGAATTTAATTTTCAATAACAAATTAGCTGCACACTATATAACAAAAAAAAGTATCAAATAAAATAATAATAATAAAGATATCAATATTTCTGGTAGGTCTTTTATTTATTTTTATATAAACAAACTAGTTGAAAACCCATACAATAATGCACAGAAATAAATATATATAGTCTACAGTATACTGTATAAAAAAAAGTATATTTTTTGTTACTATAGTATATATTATATAAAATTTATTATAGGCTATATACAGTATATAAAAATATAATAGCTAAATAAATTATTAACTATTTTTTTAATAATAATTATAGACTCTATATACTAACTATTCTAACTTCAACTATTAGTTAATTATAAAAGTATAATTTATAGTCAAATTAAGACAGAGCATTATAAATTTTTAACAAAATTATAGTAAGGATTACTTTAATTAATTGTAATAATTATATATTTTCTTGGTATATAGCTAGCTAATTAGATTAAGAACACTCATAGTTTCTAATTTTATTTATTAGTCTTATTGGGTTAGCCATTTAATATAAGCTATTTACATCTCATTTAACTTAATGTCCACATTAGTTAATATGCCTTTTAAGAGATATTTTACACTTTATACTATATACAATTTAAATCTTATAAAATATATTTATTAATTATAACGTCTTATATTAGTCTAAATTCAAACTATAAATAACTATTCTGTATTGGAGTTGTCCAACATGCGACTTAGTTGTGATGAAAAAAAAAGATTAGTCCCATGATTGTCATAATCAAAACTTGAGTTTATAAACATTGAAATTAGCATTGATAATATTAGCATATTTTCAATGTTTATAGATTCAAGTTCCAATCATGATAATCACAGGACCGACACTTTTTTCTCAGCTTGACTAAGTCGTATTTGTCTAAACAATGATTTAATAGTATTCCAAAATCTAAGAGTATTGGCTAATTGGTAGTTATTTAACTAATATATTGTTTTTTTTTTTTTTTTTTTGGTATTAAGGTGATCTCTTTGGTTTGGGGAACTTTTATTAGAGTATAGACGAAGTTTTATATGTAATTACAATGATGGTACATCAAGCCACACGTGCACCTTTTGAGTG
>CAJVPY010005997.1:0-10920 GCA_910591965.1 Dentiscutata erythropus | reverse complement strand
ATTTTACTTTATATATAAATAAAATATAAAAATATATTTTATATTATTCAAACTCAAACTAGTTTGCAAACTTCAAACTAAACCCAAATCAAATTTATAAATAAGGTTTAGTTTAGTTTGAGTTTGTAAAAAATAGATTTAAGTTTAGTTTGAATTCAAAATTAATAAAATTTTAGAGTTTAGTTTGGTTTGAGTTTGGAGTTTGATCAAACTCAAATCTAGGAGCACTATTCAGACTTTTTTCTTTCTTGAATTTATTATTGGTTCTCTTTTACTTCTAGCTAATAGCCTGGAAGGGTTGGTCTGTCCAGGCTTTAGATACTTTATGGTTTCTTTTCTCTTCTAGAGTATATAGTTTTTTTTCTAATATGTCTTAACCTGGTAGCTAAGCTAGTATATTCTCACTTAAGAATTTAATTGTTTGGTTTTCTAATTTTGATTTCTAGTTTCAAATTTAACTTTCTTGTAACACTATTAAAGATCACTGCTACCTTTTTACTCGGAACTTTTCAGATAAGTTTTTAGTTATTTTGGTCTCTTGAATTTATTTTTGTATCAAAGCTTTATTTTAGATTGTATTACCAAGGTTACAAATTTCTAGATTTAACTAATCATCAATAGCTGTTAACTATATCACAGGCTTATTTATTAAAATTATCATCTATGAGATTTGAACTCTAGATCTGCCACTTGGAGAGGGTAATAACTTCTTTATTGTTTTGTTTATATAATATTAAGAAGAATTTATATAAAAATATATATTGAAAAATTTTAAAAAATTTTTTATAGCTACATAGTTGAAATTAGAAAGCAATATTTAGTAATTATAGGTGCCTAACCCTTCACAGACGAGGTCGACGGTTCAATTACAGTGGTGGTAATTAATTTAATTAATTATCTCTGTAACTTTCAGGGGCTTTTGAATGCGGAACCCTGTGGTGGTAAGACTATGTGAAGTATATATTTGGCCGATAAAGAATTCTTGAAAAGAGTCCAGAGCCATGGAGAAGATCAGGCACTGCGTGTGATATGGGTTATGGAAGGTAATACTGCAGAAGGCTGTGCATGTAAATCCATGATTGGCAAGGTAACACCAACAACTCTAAGGCGGCATTGGGATCTTGATTGGGAGAAAAGCTGTATGCAATATATCCAGAAATGGTGAGAGAAATGGTGAACATAGTAAGGGCTGTGATAAGAGAATGGCTTTACCAAATACAGAACACCTCTGGCACAAGGAAACAAGGAAAACTGGCTAAAAGAAACCCCAAAAAGCATAGAAGCAAGCGCTCTGGTAGTATGAAAATAAAGATGGCCAGTGAGTAATGTATCGCACAACCTATATGGGAGTTGTATGATGAAACATGGCAGAAGCGTGGGTCCTGGGTTACTGGCTTGTAACAGTAATTAAATGAGGTACTTAACTCCTGTCCTAAGGATCTAGACTTATGTAATACTATACCGATAAAGAATACTATAAAAGGAGCAGTAGCCTAATTTGGTGGTGTACAATGCGAATATCTAAATAAACATGAAATAACACCCTAGTATGGCGGCAGGTGGCTTGAGATACAAGTCTTATGACCTGGCAGCACCTGGCTTGAGATATGGATTAGGTCCTTAGAGTAGCTCCCCAGGGACACCAAACTGGAAGCATAAAGAGCGCTTACTTGAAAGACACCAATTTGGAAATAATACAAGAAATAAATTAGAAGTAATGTGATAAGTGATAAGGGGTGAAAGTTAGTTGGTGGATGTTGTACAGTAGTATATAAACGGGATATATATGATAAAATAGATTTGGGAACCATCCAGTGAGTTTGAAAACTGGCCTGGTGCAGGACGGTTGATAAGGAGTTAAAATCCCATATAGCAGGTCACACATAGGTACTAAGTTAGTAACTGGGTGAGTCTTATCTGTAATAAATTAGATAGTTGTAAATGTATATATGTACATTTGTAACTGTAATACCTTAGAGTACTAATAAACAGTTAAGGCAAGACTGCCGAATTAAAAATATATATATATATATATTTAGTAATTATATTGTTAAATCTATAAAAATTTTAGTTAAGTATATTTTAAAGTGTTCTATAATAGAGATTGAATAAACTTGGTTTAAAGTATAATCTCAAAAAGTTTTTTAAAAAATTAAAAGATATTAAAAGATTTTCATTTAGTCAAAATAATAAAATAATTTGAAATTGAAGATATTTGTTAAAAAAATATTTGCAAAATGTGAAATAATAATCAAATACAAGTACAAAATAAAGTTACCTACTATCTGTACTATCTAAATGAGCCAAGAAATATCAATTCTTTAATACAAGAACATTAGGTATCACAGTTAGTATATAAGTAACTTTCAATACCTGCTAATTCCATCCCTAGTAAATATCTCTTTTCTAATGCTAAAAATCATATTTCAGCAAGACAAACGCAATTAGCACCTAACTTAGTAAATAGTATTATATTTTTAAAACGTAATACTATTTAATTTCTATGTTTCCACCTTTAGAGACCAATGAATGGATTTTTTTCTTGCTTGAATTTTAATAAGGTTAATCTAACTTTTAACTAGAATAAAAGAAAAATAATTTGAAAAATGTAAATTAAAGCTAAACCCTTAATTAAAATTCTAGTTTTAATAATAAATCTAGCCGCTTTGTTAAATATACTAATTCTTTTGATCAATGGACACTTAATGTTGTGAAGTGCTTTTTTAAAATTCGTACAATGTCATATCAATTAGTAGTTTGCAGACGCAGTCTTATTGGTTGATGATATGCATGCAGGTTAAATCCGGATATCGAGTCCCGAAGCTGAAGATTACTAACGCTAACTAAATAAATCCGATTTAAAATATAAATTCGATTCCAAACTCTATATATACATACGTTTATTCAAGTATGAACCAAGAAGATTTAATTCAAAAATGTCTTAATGAAGAACGTATTAAATTTTACGAATATTACTGCTTCGGGGATTTTAAGTTGATCGGAGAAGGAGGATTTGGAAAAGTACACCGTGCCACTTTTAAGAGCAATGAAATTACCGTTGCAATAAAATCATTTAAAAGTAATGCGTCTATTAAAGAGATTGTTAAAGAGGTAACTGAATTAATTATTAATTTATGACTATACGATAATATAATAATATTAATTGTAAAATATATAGCTTAAATTATATTGTAAAGTGGATATACATTCTAATATTATACGTATGCTCGGTGTTACTAAAAATGAAGGTATTTGTGGTTTTCTTTATAAAAAGATAAAATAAATATGTAATTTGAAATTATGATTTAAAATATATTATGAGCACTACAGAGAGAAAATCTGGAAGTGAAAACTTAAATTTTCACAGTAGTGAATTTAATACCAGAAAAGTTATAATTTGTCGTGCGTAAAAATGGTGCTCTGATCATTTCAATAGCATGTCATTTTATTACTTTACCTAGCTTTT
Organism: Dentiscutata erythropus; assembly: GCA_910591965.1. Lineage (NCBI taxonomy): Eukaryota > Fungi > Glomeromycota > Glomeromycetes > Diversisporales > Gigasporaceae > Dentiscutata > Dentiscutata erythropus. Next base: position 7,454 of record CAJVPY010005997.1, on the reverse strand, counting down.
CTATAATTATAATTATGTTATCGAAATGACCAGAAATTGATCGTACACATAATAAATTATAATTCTTTCGGGATTTTACACTAAAAGCTTAAATTTTCACTTCTAGGTTTACCCTACAACGCTCAAATAACTTACAACATACGATATTACATTTGCAATAGATAATACCGATTCGAGCTCCTTGTTCTTGAATATGCAGACAGTGGAACTTTAAGGTTATATCTGCAGAGTAATTTTAAAGAACTTTCTTGGAATGATAAGATCAATTTTGCATTGCAGATTGCTAGTGCAATTAAATACTTGCATGCTGAAGACATAATTCATCGCGATCTGGTATATATATATATTTTTAAGTAAACACCGATTGTTTCATTATTTTTATTAATTTTAACTATTTATGATTTTAATAGCATTCAAATAATATACTTGTTCATCAAAAGCATATTAAGCTTACAGACTTTGGACTTTCAAAAAGGTTGGGTGAAGTGACGAATTCAAGTCTAAACTTTTTTGGGGTAATTCCATACATGGATCCACAAAGTTTTGTAAGTTCAAGAAATAAAAATAGATCTTTTAGATTTAATAAAAAATCAGACATATATAGCGTAGGTGTCCTTATGTGGGAAATATCTAGTGGTTATCCACCCTTTAAAGATGATGCTGAGCATCGTCTTGCATTAACGCTAGACATTAGCAACGGTGTTCGAGAAAATCCTATTGAAGGGACACCAGCAACATATGTCAAGATTTATACAGGTATAATAAATTTTTATAATATATATTTAATTTCTTTAAAATTCGAGAATAACTTTAATTAATAAATAGACTGTTGGCAACATGACCCTGAAAGCCGCCCAGATATTCAACATGTCTTTTTTAATCTGAAAGATCTAAATTTCAGTAATGAACAAGTTACAAATATAATTGTTCAAGATTCTAATACTTTAATAACTCAAAAATCAATTCAAACTGATCAAGATTATCGAAATTGGGAAGATATAGTAATTTCTAGTTCAGATTTCAAACAAAATGCCACTTCATCACTATTATACCATGATAAAATGGTTGAACATGAGAAAAAACTTTTAAACCTAAATAAATTATTGGAAATCGAACCAAATAATGCATTTGCATTAAGGAAACGAGGAGAAGTTTATCGCTTGATGAATAAATTTGTAGAATCACTTGCAGATTTAAATAAGTCATTAGAGATCGAACCAAATCATGTTTTTGCATTAGGAAATCGTGGAGCAACTTATCGCATGATGAATAAATACGAAGAATCACTTGCAGATTTAAATAAATCATTAGAAATTGATCCAAATAATGCAACCACATTAGCAAGTCGTGGAGGAACTTATCGCATGATGAATAAATACGAAGAATCACTTGTTGATTTAAATAAATCATTAGAAATCGATCCTAATAATGCTTTTGCATTAGAAAATCGTGGAGCAACTTATCGCAAGATGAATAAATACGAAGAATCACTTACAGATTTAAATAATTCATTAAAAATCGATCCAAATAGTGCATTTGCATTAAGAAACCGTGGAGTAACTTATCGCATGTTGAATAAATACAAAGAATCACTTGCAGATTTAAATAAATCATTAGAAATTGATCCAAAAAATACATTTGCATTAGGAAACCGTGGAGCAACTTATCGCTTGATGAATAAATACGAAGAATCACTTGTAGATTTAAATAAATCATTGGAGATCGATCCAAATAATGCATTTATGTTAGCAGAACGTGGAGCAACTTATCGCATAATGAATAAATACGAAGAATCACTTGCAGATTTAAATAAATCATTAGAAATCGATCCTAATAACGCTTTTGCATTAGAAAATCGTGGAGCAACTTATCGCTTGATGAATAAATACGAAGAATCACTTGCAGATTTAAATAAATCATTTAAAATCGATCCAAATAGTGCATTTGCATTAAGAAACCGTGGAGCAATTTATCGCATGATGAATAAATACGAAGAATCACTGGTAGATTTAAATAAATCATTAAAAATCGATCCAAATAGTGCATTTGCATTAAGAAACCGTGGAGTAATTTATCGCATGATGAATAAATACGAAGAATCACTTGCAGATTTAAATAAAGCATTAGAAATTGATCCAAAAAATACATTTGCATTAAAAGAACGTGATGAAGCCTATATGATTATGTATAAAATTTAATCCGAATATGACCATGGAATTTTTTTGGAATAATATAAGGTATATATAAAAACTACATGAACTTTCATCTTTCCTTCTAGAAATTTAATCTGATTTCATTTTTCTTATATAAATTTATCCTATAAGATGTTTCATTAAGAGTTAGCGCTTAAAATTTTGAAATTTTATTTTAGATATTAAACATCATGTATTATTCGGTTTTGTGTATTGGGTTAACCGATATACTTTAAGATCAATACTTCTATTAAGCATTTCATATTAATCACAGAGCATGTCCTCATGCAATGATTCCAAATACTGTATTTATAAGTCAAATAGGTTGACATATCTAAAAAAAACAATTAACTTGGTTTAATTAAAATATACATCTTAATATTTAAAATTTACATATATTTTTATCACTTAACAATTCTTTGTAAACGTTAATCATAAGTAGCTTCTAAGTGGCATGTCTTCATAACTGATATAAACGTTAAACTTAATATATTAGTTTATATATATTGGTTTATATATTAGTTTATATATACTAGTTTATATATATTAGTTTATATATATTAGTTTATATACATTAGTATATTATATTTACGAAACTATACTAATTTAATTTTGCTTTTTATTCTTATTTAATAGTAAAAATTTTAAAATTTAATTGATTATTGATAATTTTAAAGATTAGATCTACTCTAATAAAAATTCAAGAAGGTTTAAGGCTAAAACACAGTTTGACAAGTCTTATTATATGTAGGCTACTTAAATATATATACTGTATTTTGCAATAAGCCTTAAATAAAAAGTTTTGCGATTTTAAATTTAGTGTAAAGTTTTCAAAAAAATTCTATTTTATGAAGTTTAAAATTTTAAATAAATTTTTAAATAATAATAAAGGTTTAAAAAAAGAATTTAAAAAATTTTGTTATTGAAAATATTTACTATTTTAATTTACAAATATTGCTAATAATCTATAATAAAAGGTTCTTTTTACATTCAAAACAATTATTAGTTGTGCAATTTTTAGAGACCATAATGAAAAATCTCAAGAATTTCTAAATTTAGTTAACACGCGTATCCTTGTGAATATACAGTCAGACCTCCTTAAATAATGCATAGCCATGTTTGGCCCCAACATATATGACACTTATAGATTTTTATCTCCCTAAATGTAATACCTCTCTAAATGCAAAATTTCTTTGGCCGCCTCATAGTAGAAAGGTCTAATTGTTAAACACATGGTTTTGTGATATGACGTGTTATTATTGTTGACAAGCTTGAAGGTTGAAATGAGGCTGAGCGAACGAGTTCGAGGCCGGGAGATATACTGTTGTAATGTTCCGATCCTATCTTTGACAGGTCATCCGGATTCTATTAAATCCGGATTGAATCCGTGTCAGATTAGATATAAAGCTAGCTTTGAGAACACCCTTATGTCCGTTATTTAAGTTCTTTGACAAATCCGAATAAAAATCTCTGATCTGGATATTTAAATTTATCTAGATTTAAGGATCAATTCAAATGGTCGGATTAAGGATCGAAACACTATACTGTTGAAACAAAATGGCAGTATAGATTGGATTTTATATGTTGAGTGCTGAGTTCTTCTTTTTCATTAAAAATGGAGTAATGTCATTATTGTCACATCATCCTCTATAAGTTACCTGATCTTAAATCGTATAGGCGAAAATTTCCAGTTTTCAAATATCTAAGCTTTTTTGACAGTTAACATTAAAATAACATTAAAGAATATCAATATATAATCTGTAAAAATTATTATATTTATTGGCTGCTTCGCATTCAAGAACTTTATATTCTGATATTATTCATCTTTTCAAATTGGATTTAGACTGTATTATAATATATTGTTTTTAGTAATGGCAACAAGTCATGATTATATTGAAATACCTGATGACGTACAATATATAAATTAACATGATTCTGGGTATTAAAAGACTTAGAACAAAAAGATAAAGAAATTCGGATCAAGTTTAATATAAGGGACCCTACTCTAAATTCAATTGATTAATAATCAATTTTAATCAATTTTATTAGTGGGTCCCTTATATTAAACTTGGTCCAGAAACTCTTGATGATAGTTTTCAAAAATATTTTATATAAAAATTATGTTCAAGTAGAATTTTTTTTTTTTTTTTAATAAGATTAAATATTATTAATTAAGCTATTAATTAATTAAAATTTGAATTTTTGTACGTACTAAATTGTTTTATGATTCATGCTGTGATGTTGTTGAGTTGAAAAAGATCTTAGTTGCTGATAAAACTCCAGTTCCAATTCATATACAGTTCATATACAGTAGTTCCACTGGACTGGATAGTCCAAACAGGTAACGGTCAAGGGAACAGACCAGTCCAGTAACCAGAATTGTTTCCAGGGTATGTCTAATTAATTTCTGAAAAAAATCTACTGTATCATCGAATTTGCCGCGGCAAATCTGAATTGGTAGTAAATCGACAAATTTTTGGCAGAGTTTTTTCTGAATAAATTTTGTATATTACCTTAGTACTATATTGTTGACTTTCATCAAGAGTTTACCCTTTTAGGTATTTGTTATTAACTGAAGTTCTATATTTTATCATCCAAAAGTTTAATTTACCAACAAGAAGGAAGGCATATGCTAAATAATTACGGAAGTGATCAGAGTTAGGCCCAAACAAATATAATTTCTTGGTTTTCATAACACGAAACTTTTAATTTTTTTTTTTTTTTTGAAAATTTCAAATTTGACGCGAAAACTGGTTTCGTTATTTTTGGGACATCTGAAAAATTTTTTGACGATCGAAATAAGATACAGAGTCGGAATCAATAAGTTAGCCGACATCAAAAACTTATCAAATATCCCAAAAATAATGCAATCAGATGTGATTTATTTTGCATAGCTTTATCGTTATGCCGACAAAAAAGATAAAGGTGGTTAAAATATACAGATATAATAATAAATAATCTTGTGAAATAATTTTACAGAAATATTTAACCAGGTAAATGAACGTAAAAGCGGCAGATTAAATAGTAAATATGCACCAATTGTTTAAAGATAGTACTGTGTTAAGTCAGTGGATATTTTGACTGGTTAATATAAACTATTTATATTTTAAGTTAAAACTATCTGCTCTGCTATATACATAAATAATATTTATATTAGTTAGATAAATTATAGCTATATTTAGATGCTTTCAACATATGGTTGGAAATGGATAGCCGTAACCTTTTAACAGATTAAGAAGATCATTACAGAAATTATTTTCTATATTCTGAGTTGCATTACTAAGTATGTTGAAAACCCAGGAAAATGCATTTTCAGTTGCATTAATACCGACACAACGACGTAAATGTCCGCGAACAGGCTAAGTGGTTGAATATTTGAAATTATATCTATGCCAGTTGAATAACATTCTTGATTAGCGAAGTTAGTAATGCTTAACTCACTTGCACATAAATTCCAACATGTTTGAAATTGTTGTTCAAAAAACTGAAGTTCATCGCCATTAAACTGACTGTAATCAATAACACATTGATACTGACATTGACCAATAGTGCCGTTTAAAATGCATTGAGTAAAATCCAATAAAGTTTGGCCAACACCTACTTCTATATCTGCACTTGTTAGAATACTAGTCTCAATAGATGAAAAACAAACTAGAGATAATGGTCCATTCTGTCTCTTAACTTCTGAGAAGCAGGAGGCAACATAAATCATATAAGCAAAGATGAGTGCAAGAATCTTCATGCGACTTAAATAGTTTAATATATAGTTTAATATGACTTTAATAAGTGAAAGTTTTGAGATTTCTTTAAAGTTGAGAATTGTTCAATTATATAAGAATTCTAAACATTAGACATTTTCCGTGGAATTTATCAAAAAAGTGTAACTGTAAACACTCGATTATCCATATCCATATAATCAAAGTTTAATAATTTATAATAACAAGCAAATAATTTATTAGAGTTGGTTTACAATAATCGTTTTTAATTTTGAAATTTGAATTAGATTTGTTAAACGGTTTGTTGTATAAAATTTTTTTTACATTAACTCATTTCTTTATTTAAAGTTATTTATAATTGTAGATTTGCAACATGATTATCTAAGACGTAATTTTTGACCTTAATGCTCAAAAATAACATGGGCAATTCAAAGAAAATCCTATAAATTTATATTTTGAGGCTTTACTTTCAATAAATAAGTTTCGAAATCCAGAAATTAATTTAGTGATTTCAGAATTATTTGAATAGTACCTCATAGCGAATCAATTGCTGGATCTAAAAATATTACTGTATTATGACTAAAGCAAAGGCCAAAAAAGTAAATTTACAGATCCCCCTTCGAATTCAATTTTTTTTTCTGTATCTGTGAATTCGAATCGAATTAGCCTTCATTATCATTGTACTGTATTTAGTTTATATAAATTAAATTCTACGATAAGACCGATGATTGTATACCAGTGCACAAAGCCTATAAATATAGGAATTTCCGATTAGTCTAACAATTTGGAGCGACTAAAACCAGGTGAAATTTAGTATTACTTCAGACGTTTTACAGTTATATAAATATATTGTCTGGTCGTCCCCAACAATTGAGTTACTCTCTTATCTTGAATTAATTATATGCTTGGGAACTTTATTGAACTTTATAATGCTAAAATTCTATAGAGATACAAAAATCTATCAATTTATCTAATCTTTATTTGTGGTAAAGTATATCGTCTAATAAAGGATTTTATTCTTGTTTGCTACACCATTTTGCGGTAACGAAATTGTGTCATTAATTATTTGTTTTTTTTTTGTATCTATAGTAATCTTTTGTGAAATCGAATCGAATTAACTTCATTATTGGTATATATAAATATATTTGTACAAATTAAATCCTATCTGCTATGATAAAATTTATGGTTTATATCGGTAAGCAAAGCTTTCAAATATCGGAATTTCCGACTAAAACAAAGTGAAATTTAGTATTACTTTAGATGTTTTACAGTTATATACATATATTATCTTGTTTTCCAAACAATTTGAGCTATAATCTTATCTTGAATGAATTACCTGCTTGGGAACTTTAGGCCATACAAAATTAAATAATTGTTTCTCATAATATAGAATTCTAAAAGGATCCGCTCGTCCAGATTTTAATTTTTAAATCGTAAAAATTCGATAGTTTTTCTTTGTCTAGAAAATATTATTGCGCTTTGCAAAAAGATGTGAACACTGCAGATCATTTTTTCATGTGAGAATCGGAGATTTTATAGATTTTTT
>CAJVPY010005996.1:0-10920 GCA_910591965.1 Dentiscutata erythropus | reverse complement strand
TAACTTCTTTTTAAGTTTTTTTTATAACTTTTTTTAAAAATAAGTAATAAGTTTTCAGGTTTTTACCTCAAAGAAATTTGCAAAGAAATCTCATAAGAAGTAAACAACAAAGAATATAAGCCTTGAATCTACTTGTGGAACTGAGATAAGTAAAAGCTACTATAAAAAAGTCAACTGTCTTGAAATTAGACCGAGTGGAACTTCAACTTATTATGAAAATTCGAATAGTTTCAAATATATTAAAAATTTTTAATATTATTTAGATTAATTTTAATATTATATAATTAATTAAATCTATTTAATTATAAATACTTACTAAATTTATTTCAAAGATTATTGAAAATCAAGGCAACTTAATTTTAATTAAATTAAATTGCAATATTTCAAATTAGCTAAATTTCATTTTTTATTTTTATTAATAATCCGAAGTAGTTCGAGTTAATTTAGATGAACCAAGTAGATATATTCAAAGTAGGTATAAATAAACTGGTAGATGATAATTTTTTGCCCTTAGATGATGATGATAATAATAATGATAAAAAATTATAGTTGATAAAGAAAAATATACAGATGATTATAAGTAAAAGTTTTTATTTTTTTGCTTTGTTTTTTTTATTTAAATAATGCTATGTTTTTTTGTTTTTTATTTTTATATATTTCTTTTAGAATTTTTTATAATTTGGCTTTTTTTATGTAATTTTTAAAATTTTAAATAAAATAAAAAATAAATTTATTAATAAAATATATTTTAAATTATAAAATTTATATTTTGTTTACTTAAATAAAGGTTATAAATTTAGCTTTTTTTTGAAATAATTCGAAAATATCTAATAAATCGTATAATTATTGCATTTAAATATATTTTCTATTATTCATATTTTTATTTAATTTATTTTGAATTAATTTAAAATATGCTAAAGGCTTTCGAATAGTATTTGATAAATTCGAATTGATTAGTTTTTTTTACTCATTAGTAGCTATCTGTTAATTTATAAATTTTTTGCTATTTTGATGTATTTACGTCTATTTCGAATTAATTTGAAATATAACGCAATATTACGCTATAAGTTTCGTAATATTGCATAATATATTTCATAATATTACGTTATATATTGCGCAATATTTCACAATTTATTGTGCAATATTATGCCCAGACCGTAATTATTGCGCAATATAGGATTACATTAATATATTTTGCTGATGTAGGCAACCAAAAGTTGTATGTATGACTAGTTGTACTTTCGTGATATTAATATATTATGTAGTCAATGTCTTCGAATATTGATTACTTACTTAAACTAATAAAGTGCCAGAGATCACCTTAACATAAAAAAAAAAAAGAATTTATTACAAACAAGAAAATTTCCCTTCTTCCTCTGAATTATAAACTTAATTGCACAATACAAACACTTTAATGCTCTAAATATTATCTCTTCTCCTGTAGATTTTTATATACTATTTTATTTTTTAAGCAAATTGTCTATATTACAATAATATAATAATGTTTTATCGATTGAAGATTTACAATTCAAATTTCTATAATTATAGTTTAATTTCACTTTTTTAATAACATATCATTAAAGATCATATTATTATATATAATCTAATAACTGGTGTAAAAAGAGCACTACATTATTTTAGTTATAGATTCATGCAGATTAAATTCTACTACATCTTTATCAGAAAAATAAATATGATGCAGATCTGCAAAAATCTGTAACCCTAGAAATTTTTAACAAATTTTATAATATCTCATGAACTATTGATTAAAACTTAACAAAATAGGTACCATTAGAACCATCTCAATGAGATGGATCAGATGGTCCTAAAATCGATAAATTTCGATCACTGAAATATGAGATAGCTGTATTTAAATTAATTTTGCAACCATTTCACGATAATATTACCAAGTAGTCCAAATTTAACAATTTTGGTACCATTTGATTCCTCTCGATGAGACGGTTCAAACTGTACCAAAAACGTTAAATTTAAATCACTGGTTCATGAGATATTCACAAAATACATTTTGTGGTGCAGTTTTGTGTAGTTCTGCAAATTTTCTCTGTACAAAACTGTGTAGAACTGTACCATGAAATATATTTTGCAAATATCTCGCGAATCAGTAATCCAAATTTAATGTTTTTAGTACTATTTGAACCATCTCATCAAGAGGAATCGAATGGTATCAAAATCATTAAATTTGGACCACTAGGTAACATGATCATGAGATGGCTACAAAATTCATTTAAATGCAGCTATCTTGTATTCTAGTAATCGAAATTTATCAATTTTAGTACTATTTGATCTGTCTTATTGAGACGATTCAAATAGTACCTATTTTATTAAGTTCTGATTGATAGTTCACAAAATATTATAAAATTTGTTAAAAATTTTTAGAGTCGCAGATTTTTGCACTATATTTATTTTTTCAATATTCCATATATATAGCATAACAAGATTTGAAGATCTATTATAACTGAATTAACAAAGTAAAAATTATGAATGCTTCTTGTTTTTCATTTTGTAAGGAGACTTTTTTCTTTATTAAAATATATACTTATATTTTTTTTATATATTTTTTCTAAACTTTGCTACTTTAATAGCTCTTTATACTAATATTGAAATTACAATTGGATTCCAGCACCAGATATAAGAATAGGCACTGTTTTACAATAGCACCTTTTCAAATATTTTTGGATCAGTTTATCAAAAAAAATAAACGCCAATTATCACAAATAATTGGATCTAGGACTGGTTCCTTGAAACATGTATCTTTGTTTGATAAACAGATCACAAAATGCTTAAAAAGGCTCTATTGTAAAAACTATTCATACACAAATCATTGTAATAGTCAGATATAGACCAGTTATATAAAACAAGTATCTGTGTTTATTGTAATTTAAGCATATAAGTTAATTATAACTCATTTTGTACTAATAATCTTTTTTTGGATAAGATTTTATATAACATTTTAGTTTAAACATATATACGTTATTAAATTCATATTTAAAGGTATATAGAGATGTTAAAAGTCCTGTCTAGTCCCAAGTCAAACTTGGAATTTGACTTGTATTGTGCATCTTAAACATTTAAATATAACAAAAAATATATATATTTATGTATGCCTTGCATGTATATTCAGTTCTTTTTAGTACTATATTTAATATACAAGATGTACATACAATGTAAATCAAGTTCCAAGTTTGACTTGGAACCAGACTTTTAACAAAAACTTAACTCTTTAGAGTTGAATTAGACTAGAGCATCTCTAAAGATAAGTATTTTTATAAAGAGTAGAATCAGTGAATAATTATTCAAGTATCGATTAAAAATTTTGATCATTAAAATAAACTTTACTGAGTTGTTAATTTAGTTAATTAAATATTATATAATTTTTTTGTTTTTAAAAATTCATCAAACATTTGAATATTGGTTAAAATTTTTACCAATATTCGAAATTTTAGTATTTATGATTAGCCAATGTTTGTAATTAATCAATGCTTATAACTCATCAATTTCACTTTCTAGATATATATATATAGTTAAACGTAATAAGAAGATAAAAAAAAAAACAGTATAGAATTTTTTTTTTATAGCATTAGCTAGGTATCAAAGAGAGTATAGAGATTTTTTTAAAATTTGTATATTGGATCAATTAAATGATACAAAAATTTTTGTAATGCTTGTAGTTTAAAAAAATTAAAATATTAAAAATTCTGTTTACTACTATATTATATATATAAATAAAATAATTATTTTATTTAAAAAAAAACAGTTTTAGAGGTGTGGTGACTTAGTGTAGTGGTCTAGTCGTTATCCTCTCCAAGTGGCAGATCTAGAGTTTAAATCCTACGAATAACAATTTTTGAAAATTAGGCTTGTGTTCGGTTAACGGCTATGCTTATCGGTTGGATCTAATTTGTAACTTTGGTCACACCATCTAGTAATGGAAGCAATGGTGCAATAAATCCGAGGAACTGGCATAACTGAAAACCCATTTGAAAAGTCCCGAGTTAGAAGTAGTAGTGATCTATGATGGTATCACAAGAGGGCTGAATTCGAACTAGGACCTGAGATCGAAGAACCGAGCGACCAGGTCCTAATAGTGAAGGACACACTAGCTGAACTGCCAGGTTGTCATACAAAGGAAAAAAACATATACTCCGAAAGTATGTACCAAGAGGAGGGCGTCCTTTAGACACCTAAAGCCTGAGCAGACCAACTTTTCCGAGTTGCCAGCTAGAAATAAGGGAGGGACCGATAAAGAATCTGGATAAGAAAACGGTCTAAATGCGGGTACCAGAGTTGTTATAAACCTATACAAGGGCGGAAGTAGATAACAGGTCTAATTAGGAAGGTTGTAGCTTGTCAGATTGGGTTGTAGCAGTACCCTTAGACCTTTAGAGGTGGCTTGAGATACAAACTTGGTTATGACAGCATAATTGGTACTAGTTAGATAGGGGTTCAATGGTTAGCCCTGACCCCGAGTGCATAAGTCAAACTGTGGCGGTAGGTTACCGAAGCCTGGATGAATATATGAGTGGGATATGTATCTAGCAAAAAATTAGTCACTAGCTTCAATATTGAGGTTCAGTACGGTTTCACGATAAAAAGTGGTGCAGCTATCACATCTAGGGCTTAGTAAAGCAACCGGGTAGGGTTAGGTATTTCAGTAAACATTAGTTCTATGGTACCGGCACTTGTCATTTAGAAATAGTTCTCATACACTATTTGCCAACAGGCTTAGAGTTTATTACTTACCATCTATGTTAGTTAGCTAGTATTTGTACACATGAATTAATTAATAAAATAAATATCTGGCAAGATATGCCAAAGTTAAAAAAAAAAAAAAAAAAAAACAGTTTTTGTATAAACAACAAAAAGTTAAAAGCCACTAGAAGTTACTAAAAGTTACTGAAACCTTCCTCTAATGCTAAAAATATCTACTAGAAGGGTCTAGTGAAAATTTATCACTGGAAGCAAATATTTTAATTATTTGTTCCAATTAGTTCCAGTAATTTTTACTAGAATGTTCTAGTAGACAATACTGCTTTGAGTTAATGTTAAGAAAACTGAAGCTTAAAAAAAAAAGTCAATCCCAAAATTAGGAATTTATAAAGAAATTAAATTCTTATATTATTTACAAAAAAAAGTAAAAAAAGCTATTTGTAAAGATTAACTCTAATAAGAGAAAAGTTTAAATAAGAGAATTGATAAAATAAATTAGCTGCATCAGACACAGATTGCACAAATGCCAAAGTGTTGAAGTCAAATTCAATTAGAGAAACTAAAAAACTGGGATAAAGTTCTAAGGAAAAAAGCAAACAATAAAGAGCAAAAAAAAAAAGAAAGTGAAATTTGAAAAAAAATAAAATCAAGATTTAGTATAATGAGAAAAAACAAAAAGAAAATACTTCAAAGCCTGCTAAATAAACCATATAACAAAGTTATGATTGACAGGGTTCTAGTAAAGAAAAATTCTAGAGTTCACAATCTAGAATTGATTAATAATAAAGAAGAAGTAAAATGGCAAATAATTTCTCACTTTGAAGAACAATTTAGAAAAAGAAACCAAAATTTTAAAGAGATAAAAGCAAAATAGAAAAATGAATATAAGCCAAAAAAAGAAATTGATTCCATGGTATATAAGAAAGTAACAGACTCTTTTATATTAGAAAAATAGATATAAGCTTTGAGTAAAACTAGAAATAATACAGCACTGGGTATCTCAAATATTGGCTATATTCTATTTAAGAAATTACCACCCAGAGTGTTTGAGAAAATATTAGTCTTAATGAACACAATTCTCGAACAAAACAAGGTTCCAGATAAGTAAAAACTTGGTTAGATATATTTAATCCTAAAAAATAGCTTCTAAAAATACAATCTAAGCAATACATGATCTATAGTACTACTTGAAATGTGTAAAAAAGTTTTAACACGAATGTTTCAATTAAAGCTAGATAAAGTATTAAACAAAAATAGTATATTGAAAGGAGCAAACTTTGCAGGCTTGTCTAGAAAAGTATATTGACCCTGATTAACATAATAAATAATATAATAGAAGAAGCAATAGAAAAGAAAAAAGAGCTTTGGGTTATATTTCAAGATATAAAGAAAGCCTTTGACTCAGTTAGTATGGTTTTACTAAAGAAAACTCTAGAAAGAATTAAACTTTTAGTGAAAATAACTAAAACTATATGAGAATAAGCAGCTTAGCATTATAACAGAGTTTGGAAATACAGAGTTTATAAAAGCAAAGGATAGTATAGACCAAGAAGAGGTATTGTCTCTGTTGGTATAAAAGATTTTCTATGATCCTCTGCTTTGCAAAGTACAAAAAGCCAAGTTAGAGTACAAGATACAAAACCTAGAAACATACATGAACTTAAAGAACATTGTAATAAACATTAGAATAGAAGTGCTAGCATATGCAGATAACACAATGTAGTTAACAGATAGTCAAGAAAGTATGCAAAATATAATTAACATCATACAAGAATTTTATAAGTTAAATGATATTGAAATAAATCTAAACAAAACTGAACTTGTAGTGTTGAAACTGGGTAAAAAGAAGTATGTAAAAGATTTTTTAATTTGGATAGGCAATCCAAAAACCAAAATTATAGCAAAAGATTCCAAAGAGACTACAAAATTTTTAGAGGTCTAGATATCAATCAAGAACCAAAAAAGTCAGACATATTCAAAGCAAAAAGCACAATAAGCAAGATCACAGGCCTACTTAAGTACAAACAAATATCTCTAAGCTAGATCATATATATGAACAATGCAATTCTTATACCCACTCTTAAGTATAGATTGATAATTTTATATTTGACTAAAGTACAGTGTAAAAGAATATACCAACTAATGATTTATCTGATTAAATGGAAAATATTGATACCTTTCACAATAGCGAAAATAAATAACAAAACATTTAGAAATAACAAACCTTAAAAGTCTCTGAAATAGACACATAGAGCATCATATATCAGAATTACTAGTTAGACTAAATACACCAGATTTATTAAAAGAATTGTTAGCAAAAAGGCTTAAGCAAAACCAGTTAAGAGCAAGTCATTGAACTATATTTTAACAAATCAGAATATATTAGCAAAAGAAGAAATAAAAGTTTACAATCTAGGTGTAAATGTTTCACAACAAACACATGCTTTGGGCTTTGTAATAGAAGAAAATGAGATTACAAAGAGTTGGAATTTAAATATTATACAAACAGTAAATAGTAAAGAGATTGTATATGTTTTTGAGTGTCTAAATATAGCTTATAAGAAGATGAAAGCAGGCAGCCTGGGCCTAATTTTGGTATTACGACTTATAGCAAAGGATAACAAAGCAATATATATATAAAATCAAGTCAAATTAGCATATGGTGTGAGATTAAAAGAGAAAAAGGCAAGCTGGTTTACTAAATTAGAAAGAGAAATGCTAGAAAATCCTTTAATACAAGCAGTAAAAAATAGGTATAACTGTAAAGCAACTAATGTTAATGCACCTAGCTTTGAAGCAAAAGAACCAAGTGCTGACAAGAAAATAAAAGAATGTGTTTGCTAAAGAGATGAAGCAAATGCAATGCTCTATATAGAGAAGATTAAAAAAAGAAAAAAATATATATAGAAGTAAAAAAATATAAAGAAACAATATATTATCATTAAAACAAAATACAGCTGTTATTAGAAATTGATAAAAAAAGTGAAACTCATATAGTTAAATATAGAAAACTTAGAGACATTTTAAATATAGTTTAGAAAACAGAAAAAGGAACAAGAATGATTTTAGAAAAAAACATATAGAAGAGATAGTTGAAAAAAAGAAAAAAAAAGTGCTAGTTAAAGCAAAAGAAATGAAAAGAATAAAGAGAAAAGTAAAATAGATATAGAGTGTGAATGTTGGGAAATGGTTTTAGTTAATAGAATAGTTAAGAATAACATAATTAGAACTAGAATAGTAGAAAGTCTAGAACAAAATAGAAAATTAGATAGTTTATTTTTTTATACAGATAGCTTACTTAGTACTGCTAAGAATGAAGAAAAATTGATAATAGGATGTGAGTAATTTAAACCACAGAAACAGGTCAGCTGTTGCAACAAATATTATATACAACAAAGAATTGGTTTTTATCTACAAGAGCAAAAATAGTAGCAATATTACTTGCATTACTAACTGCACTCTAGAGAAAAAGTATAGAAATAAGAATAGATAGTAAAGCAACAATCTTAGCAATCAAAAGGGGTTTAGAAACAGACAAGCTAAAACTTTGATTGAAAACTAAGAATTGTAGTCTAGTAACAATAATTGTAGAAGTAATCAAGACAAAGGAGCTAAATATACACTTTATAAAAATCAAAAATAACTCAGATGATATATTCAACGATCTTGCAGATTTGAAAGCAAAAAAAGGTTTCAAGTTAACAAAATGCTTAACTCCAGAACCATTATATAAATTAGTTAAAAAGCCAATTTGTTCTTTTGTCACTATATATGCTAACGAAATTATCTCAGGTTCTAAAACCCGAAATTAAAATTTGAAGATGAAATTGTTTTTGACCTATTTTATTTAAAAGATAAAATTTTTTGACACTTTTTTTTAATAGACAAAATTATAAGAAGTATAAATATATAAATTTTATTTACTCTTTCTTATAAAAAATTTTAATTTACTTTAATGGAGATAAAATAAACTTTTTTTGAAAATCAATTTCAGTAATATCACTAGTTTGTACATAATATGCATGATGAAACTCATTAAGAAAAAAAGAGTATTTAATCTTGAACTATCCTGCACAACATAATGAGGAGTGGAACCAGGCAACAGAACTATACTTTCAAGTCAAATATACTACAGCTTTTTGAAATAAAGTGTATAAACAATAGGCTTCTAGTATTCAAAAAATTTAATTAAAAAAGATTAAAAATATACAAAACAGATAAATGTGTTATATGTAAAAAAAAAAAAAAAAGAATATAAAACACTTAGTAAGTTGCAAAATTTCTTTGAACTTACTCTGCAATCTAGAGAAGCAAGTAGTAGAAGCAACTTTGCCAGAATTAAAAAAAGTAAAAAGCCTGGAGAAAACCAAAGAAGAAACAACTTTGCTAGAATTAGAAAAAGTAGAAAGCCTAGAGAAAACCAAAGAAGAAGTCTTAACAATATTAGAAAAGAGAATCCAAGTTGAAGAATCATACAGAAGAGAGAGATGAATCAGAGGCCTAATTACAAAGAAGACTTTGATGAATTAAAACCTCTTTTCAACTCAAATAATCAAGCAAAGAAATTTCTAGATAGACTCTAGAAGAATTGGATAAAGGAAGTCTATGAAAGAATATAGATTGCAAGATATAAACTAGTACAGGAATGGAATAAAGAAAATAGGATTGTGCCAAAAAATAAAAGAAGATCTTACAAAAAAGCAAAAAGAAAAAAAAAGCAAAAGAAAAAACTACTAGATAGATGTACTATTAAAAAAAATAAAATAAAGGTGAGAATAAAAGATGAGTTTTAATTTTAGAGATAACTAAGAAGGAAGTTCTAAGGTAGATTAAAAAAGAGCAATGAGCAGATTGGTGAAAAACTAATATGTAGTCTTTACAGGTGATAAGAACTAGCTATTAATATATTATTGAAGCTAATTGCAGAATAAGATAATACAGAGGTGAGATGAATTTTACTATAGCAGGTCATATATAGGTGCTCAATAAGCAACTGGGTGAGTCTTCATTTGTAATTTAAGTACTATAGAATATAACTTTTTAGAAAATTTAATATAGGCCAGTGCAAAAAGATTTGTATACTAAAAAGTTTCATAATTTTAACTTTAAGCATAAGTTTTTATATTATTAATTAATTATTAAAAATTTTTTAGTATCAAATAAAATAAGGTTTTATCTAATTTAATATATTATTTTTATTATTTTAATATCATTTTATTTTAGTATATAATTTGCTGAATTTTTTTTAAAAAAATTTTTTTTTAAAAAAAAAAGATATTTTAATTAATTTTGCAACCAATATGCAGTTGTATGAGCTTGTACTATGCAAGTGCATTAATATATATATGATAAAGATATGGTTAAAATTTGAGCAAAATTGAATTACTGGTTGTGAAGAAATTAAACTTTAAAGCAAGCTAATTTGATGTTTTTACTATATATGCGTATATATAAATTACTATAGTAAATTACATAGTAAATATTTTTTAAAAAAAGCTACTATTAATAAAGTTTTTTATTTTATTAATAATAAAATAATCAAAATAATTTTATTTTTATTAATCTGATAATCTAATTAATTATATTAAATTAAAAAAATTAATTTTAATTTGTACAAAAAATATTTTAATCAGAGCTATTTGATATACAAATCTTTTTACACCGGCCTATAGTTTAAATAATTATTACAAAGTCTAATAAAGTGAAAGCATGACTGCCAAAATTGTTAAAAAAAAAAAATTCCAACTTTATATTTTAAGTAAACTTGTTTAGCACATAAAAATACACTATACTATAATAGCATATTTAATTTTATATTTTTTGAAATTTTTAAAAAAAATACATAATCTTGGATTTTTAATCAAAAAATTTAAAATTAAATAACTTTTTTTAAATTTTGAAAAATCATAGTAGTTTAAAACAAAAAATGTTAGATTAATTTTAACTCTTTCCAATAATCACTTGGACTACAATTTTTAAAAAAATATTTATTAAAAAAAAATACAGTATACTAGAGTATCCCTTAAACCGTCCATTTTAGCAGGCAAATTTTCCTACTAAAATTTTTAAGAAGTTTTTAAAAATTGGTTTTGATTTATTTTTATCAAAAATTAAATTATTTTAAAAATTTTTTTTTTAAATATCAACTATGATTATAGATTACATTTTAATAATTTTAATTTTTATATTTAT
>CAJVPY010005995.1:0-10921 GCA_910591965.1 Dentiscutata erythropus | reverse complement strand
ATTTTGCAAGATTATTTGCATAGTGCATATATTGCTGACCTTGGACTTTGTGGAAAAGTAAAGGAAGGAAGAATTTGTGGAATCCTGCCGTATATAGCTCCAGAGGTTTTAGTGGGTCAACCGTATACACAAGCATCAGATATTTACAGTCTTGGAATTATCGCGACAGAGATTTCGACTGGACAAAGAGCATTTGATGGAATTCTATTTAATGATAAACTTGTGTCAAAAATTATCGGAGGATCAAGACCTAAATGTTTAGGACCAGAATGTTATGTTAAATTAGCTATGAAATGTATGGATAAAAAACTTGATAACCGACCTACTGCAGCAGAAATTATTGAATTAATCACTCAATGGCTAGATCAAATGGATCAAGAAGACGATAATGAAATCAAAAAAGAATTTTTAGAAGCCATTAAAGTTAAGCCAGAATCAATTGAACATATTCATTCACAAGACATATATACTAGCAAAATATTTGATACACAAAAATTTTCAGAATATATATAATCAACTCTTAGTGCAGTAGAAATCTCAAACAAAATCTCAAATTTATATTTAAATTAAATTATATAAAAATGTATTTATTCAATATGTACTTAAGAAGGTACGATATAACAATTTTCTCTTAATATCTAAAATTTCTCTATCTAATCGTCATTATATTATGAATTTAAATATTCATTAATTTCTAAATTTGGATTATCTTATAATCTGTATTTTTGTGGTTTGATTCTTGAGTGCTTAGAAGCTTTTAAAATCTTTTTTATTTTTTGGTTTTTTTTCTTCTTTTTTGAACTTCTATCATAAAGCCTCCTTTGAAATCTTAAATTTTATAAAACTATAAATTTAAAATCTAAAAGTGAAAGAGAAATACCATTATGCTAAACAACTTAACTGAACAAATTTTTATAATAAAGTCAATTTAACTTTGCATCAAAATAAATATTGTAAATATGTGATATTGTGCTTAATTATCAATCAAAATTGAGTTAAATCCTCTTCTTTTTTTTTTTTGAAAATTAACATCTAAATCCACTCTTAACAGTCTTCAAAGTATTTCAAGAAATGATAAAATTACTTATGTCTATAGTGATTAGGTGCTAAATAGAGGTTTTGTAGTAATAAAGTCCAAATCTAATTTAGAACTTTGCTAAAAAAAAAAATTTAAAGGCAAAATATGACACTGATTAACAAAACAAAGAAAAGTGATAATGACTGAATATAAGAGGTATTAAAATTACAAAATATAAGCAAATAAAAATAAACAAAATCTGGTTTATTATCAAAATTCTATACACTGGCGATCATAAATAATGCATCAAAAAAATAATTTGTTAAATCAAATTTTCTCACGCAATTCCATGTGTATCTTTTTGTTTTTTTGTTGTTTTATTCGTGAATAGCATCACCATTTACTTGTAGAATTTTATTAAACATCTATAAGCCAAATCTGAAAATAATCATGTGTGTGTTATAAAACACATGATGCATTATTTTTGCTTATTTTTACCAAAGATCAGATGGCTTATGTGTACTATATGATACATAGATTTTCTTTGTCTGATTTTGCATCTTGTGCAATATTGGAATTAATTGATAATTGAAAACCCAAAAAAAGAACCATACCACTTCTGAACAAAGAGTACAAATTTTGCTCTTGCTACAAAAAGGATACACAATGAGGGCTATTGGCTGGACTCACTATATTGCCTCTTCCACCATCTACTGTATCAAGAAAAGGTGGCTTGAGAACTACATTCTTCAAAATTTAGGAAGGGTTGGTTGCCTACCTTCATTGGGTAAATCAGCCCAAATAAAGATTGTGAACCTCATTACCTCTTGACTCTGCTCTATGGCTGTACAGGTAATCTCCCATCTGAAAGAAAAGAAAACCTCAAAGTTTCAGCTTCTACTATTTGTCATATACTCTGGGAGCATGGTTTGATTTTGGGAATTAAGTGAAAAAACTATTTCTAAGTGCTGGTTACCAAAAAGCATGACTCGATTTTTGCAAGAAACATGAAGACTGGTTCATTGAAGAATAGTTAAAGATAATTTGGTCAAATGAATCATAGTTTCAAATTTTTGGCTTAGATAAGAAGCAGTATTACTAGAAGTGTTCTGAAAAATCATTAAACTGCTTCCACATACAACCAAAATGAAGCATGGGTGGCTCTATTATGATTGGGGTTGCTTTATGTCCCATGGCATTAGAGGGTTTGTAAAATCAACAGTACGATGGATGGTGAGTTGTACTGGCTGATACTTTGAGATAACCTTCTGGAAACCATGAGAAATCACGAATTTAGGGCATGGGATATAATTTTTCAGCAAAATAGTGCCTCTTGCCATACTGCAACCTTAACCAAACGTTGGTTTAGAAAGAATAGGATTAGAATCTTCAAGTGATCTCCTGCATCCCCGATCTAAATCTGATTGAACATCTGTGGGCCAAAGTTGACTGTTGCTTGAAAAAGCTCCCCTCCCCAGCAATACTTTGAGTAAAAGAGACCTCTGAGAGAAAATTCAGATGGTGTGGGAGCAGTTTGATCTTGAGATCTGCATAAACTTGATTCATTCAATGCCAGAATGAGTTCATAACATTATTAGGGCTCAGGTTGCTATACTAGATGGTAAACATGTGGGAGAATTAAATAGAAAAAAAAATTGTTTTTTTAGTATACAAAAAAATTTTTTGTATTTTATATTCATGCTGCTGTAAAAATGAGCAAAAGAGATACAACACGTGAATTCAAATAAAGCTCGTGTATCTAAAAAATTTAATTAATTAATTTTTTAAAAAATTTATATTGATAAAAGGGATAGTATTTACAAAAAAAAAAAAAAAAAGTAAAAGGATACACACAAGAAAATTCGATCTAATGAATTTTTTTTTTTTGATGCATTATTTATGATCACCAGTGTACCAAACTGTATGTTCTAAGTGTTTTATACTTTATAGAGTTTGAGAATTTATAATAATAATAAATTAATTAATGGTATTCATTTATATGATTAGGCTCTGTAACAAATACATTGTTTTTAATCATTTGACTCATTTTTATTTACCCACTCTAAAAAAATTGCTGTTTTTGATTATTAGACCACAAAGAGAAAAATATTAAAATTCAATAATAACTTAAAATATATTACATACTATTTGGATGCAACAAGCAATTGATGTATAAACTGAGACGGAATATACTCCCAGAAATAGTAATATAATTGCGCCGGATATCGCATCATCAGTTTAAATCACGGTGTGAAGTATTAGCCCGTGGTCTCATACTGTGCAGGCTTAGATATGAAGTTTAACACAAAATGGTAGGATTTTACATAATAAGTGATGTTGTTGCTTGTAGCATGTTAGATCAGTTAATTCCATAATGCTTCAAAATTAGGTAGTTAATTAAACAATACTTCATGTACTCACCCAATGGTTGTTAGATCATCTCATGCTTGATTTGGTTTAATGGCTATGAGCTTGGATTGCTTTTAGCATATCCTTGCTTAGCTATCTGAGACTTTAATTAAATACTATGCATTAGTTAAGCGGATGAATTCAGTAATGGTAGTAAGATAAGCTTTTTTCTTAGGGTATCCTGCGCATTTTTACAATCATCCTCTCATGTAAAAATATAGTACAACTTATATTCTTAATTTATTTCAATTTATCCGATTTATTTTAACATTAAAATTTTGACTCTCATGACTATAGGAGAAAATTTGATTATTCTTCAATGCATATAAAGTCATAAATTTGGGGCATTTAGTGTTTTTATCATGTATGAAGACGCATAAGTGAAATTTGTAGATCAAAAAAAAAAACACTACTACAAATTATCTGATTTGCCGTCATAATATCATACAAAATTAAGAACAATACTCTTATTTTCCACAAGCCGGTAGATCTCCAGCTATATGAGGGCCCTCATATAACTGGGAATTTATTTCTTAATTTGGTTTCTTTTTCATAATAGTAGGTGTATTTAAAATTAGCCATTTCTTTATATTTGTATTAAATTAGTCTGTAAATATAGTCTAAAACATGATAAAAAATATTTTTGCATTAAGTTATTTATTTTGGTTAATCAAAGTTTTCGAAAATAATGTATGCATTTTTTATTAGTTTTATTTATTGTCCGTGCTGATTTGGTCGATAAACTATCTTTTATTCAAGTCAATTCAGTCAAAATTATTTATTAATCAAAGTATTTGAATAATCTATGTATCTATTATTAATTTCTTATTCGTGTTGATTTATGATTCCCATAACTTGATTTCCTGAAGTTCTATATACAAAATATTGATTATAAATTTAGTCTTAACTAAACTCAAAATTGTATGGTATCCTACTTGCATTTGTAATACAGTAGATATTACAGTAAGATCACTATGTATTTAGAAGTAAGAGCATTGCACATGTTTAAAAATTGGAATAATCCGGTTTGACATACCGGAATTGATTTTATTTACGAATGCAATTTATGTTAGTTATGGTTTACACGTAATTAAAACTAATGTTGGCCGGTGGCTTTCTACCTGCATAATGCAAGCAGGCTGCAGGATCAGGATCGCACCTCTCTTGAATTCGACTTTATTTTCATAGCAACCTTTATCGTTATTGGGTTAACGATTACTGTATATGGGAGGTTATTTAAATCATGCCCAACTGAACCTAATTATGCCTGGCTTGGTCGTGTAAGTTGACACTATTTCTGCTGCTGGTTTTACGAAGGCATATTGCCTCTGCTTAGCATCTTTTCGGTCTGCTGAATTAATGTCGACTCGAATAATTAGCAAATTTTTTCACTTTCATCTTCGACGATCTTGATTATAATTTTAATCAATTCAATAAAAAATCCTAAAAAGAAAATGAGATTTGTTAAAATCAGAGAATAGATGCGCAAATTTGCATTGGGTCTTCGATTTTTATGTCTAAAAATCATGTCTTTATTATTGTTTGTTATGGCATTTGTAATTTTCCTAGGCGCGTAGTCAGATTTTTTTTATTTTATTTTTATTTTATTTTTATTTTATTCTCACTATAATTTTATTTCGCCTTTTATTCTCATGTATAAATGTACTTACGATAGTACATGTAACAAAAAAAATAAGTGAAAATCATCCAACCAATCAAAATATCTAACCAATCAAATCGCGATTTGAAAACTATGTATAGCATCACATCAAACCCAAACATGTTTGCAAACTTCAAGCCAAACCAAAACCAACCCCAAACCAAACTTTAAGTCATGCTTAAGCTTGATCCGGGTTTGAGTATTGTGGGTTCATGTTTGATTTGGGATCAGAGTTTCAAATTTGATTTGGGTTTGCGTCCGAACCCAAACCAAACCCGGACCAAACAACGGAACCCTAACCATTCCCAATCCTTATAAGACAGAAAAAGTCTGCCAATTACTTTCTTCGGTAGTGCCACTATTTTTATTTGACTAATGTTTATGATTATTTACCCGACGCCTTCTCAAAAGACTTTTGATAACAGATAATGCTTCTAGCATTAGTATTTATCTAATGACCAAATTATTACTTGAGCTTGAAAAATTCCACCAATTTCCTCCAATATGTTTTAGCTTATCGACCTCCTTCGATTCTTCGAACTTAGTCCCCATTAGACTTTTTCTATCCTAATTACCCAATCGGCAATTGATTCTTAATAGATCTAATCCTCATCGATTTTACAAACTAATATTTTATATCAAGATTTGAAAAAAAATTTAGAAAAAAAAAAGTCGATTAGAAAGATTTTATATCCATATGTCAGTGTGATGTGTATAAAAATTGGGCAAGAATGTAAACAAAAACTAGGATTATAATAAAAGCTTATACAGTAGTTATACATCAAAATTTTTAATAAATTTAACTCTTAATAATAAAAATCAAGATTTTTGAAAAGTTTAAATCAGGCAAAAATTTATTTTTAGAAAATTTCAAATGGTTAATTTTGCTAGAATCCAAACTATTACTATTTCACTGTATAATGTAATTATTAATTAGATAAACCAGTTAATAAATTTTTATATAATTGATCTTTTTATATAATTTTTTTAAATTACAAGTGTTTTTTGGGGCGCCCCTTTCATGTTCCTGATTTTATTGTTCTTTTGTTCAGGGTTGTTATAAGTTTGTTTTGGGGTTAGCTTAAATAAGTTTAAAGCATCTTGGAGAATTTATCTAGTATAACGGTTAATATTTTTTATTTATTTATTTATTTATTCTTTTTAGTACTTGGCTTATTAGTTTTTTAAGTGTCAATGATAGTGTTTTTTTTTTATAGTTATATTTTTTTTGAGTCGTTATTTTGGTTATGATATATTTATTTTACGCGATTAATAATCGTTTTTGGTATTCAATGTGTGTGGTGTGATATATTACTTGTTATGGGGTTATTTAAATTTAAGTGTATTATTGTTATAAGAATTTAATAGCGATTTAAATTTTTTTTATACAAAAGTGAATGGGGGTGCCACCGGTGCCCCTTCTTATTGTTCCTGTAGAAGTGGTAAATTATCATATCATAATTTTGTATTTTTTGTATATAGATAATTAGTATAAATATTATTGACTATAGCATTGATATAGGGTTTTATAGTTACGTATTATTGGGTAATTAATTAGTTAGTTAGATAATAAATTAGATAATTCTTATGAATTTTAAGGTTAGTAACGGTAATTCTTGTTTGTTAATCGATTTTATTGTCGATTGTGTAAATCTATATATACATAATTAGAATGTATTTTGTTTAGAAAAAATTTGTTGTTTTTTTTTTCGCTTATGTGATTAATTAATTAGGCATAGATAGCCTGAATGTTAATAATTATTTGGGATTATTAGGTTGTTTTGTACGTATTTTACTAATCGCGTTTGAATCTTTTAGGATTTTATATTTAAGAGTGTATTAAAATTTATATGTATGTATAGATTTAAATAAAGCACGCCAATTCGCGTTTAAATAAATATATATATGTGTATGTATGTATGTATGTATGTACGTCAAAGATAAATTTTTAATTGACGGAAAATTGTTTAGCTAGTTTGTTGTAATCTTAAAGCTTTGATTGCTAAAGTTTATTATTCGTTTTTGTGTTGTGATTTTTTTTAGTAAAATTTTTGAGGATTGTTGTAATTAATTATTAGGCATCTTATTAAACCAATTATCTATTGTTTTATGAACATCCCAGGCATCAGGATGTTCATGTGGATCAGAATATATGCATTTCTCAGCCAATTCAATAGGAGATCCAGGTGCAAACTCTGGTCGCAATCCTTTGCAAATTTTGACTGCAAGTTTTAGGTTGAATTTATAACCATCAAAAGGTCTTTATTTGTTTGACATTTTTGCTATAATACCAAACCCATAAATATCTGCTGCTTGTGTAAATTGCTGTTTTCCTGCTAAGACTTCAGGAGGAACATAGGGCATGACACCATAAGTTTCGCTTTCTGAAGCGTTATCATCTTCCTTTTTAGACAATCTTAGATCTGTGATATAAGGTTGTTGGTCTTGCAAAATATTTCCACTATGAAAATCAGCATGAATGTATGCACATCTGTGAACGTTATCTAGCTTAACTGAAATATCTTTAAGTACCTGCAATTTGGTCTGTAATGTAAGTGTATTAAAAATTTTTTTAAATATTTATGAAGACCCTCATCATTAATTAGCATACTGAAATACCATCAAATATTCGTTTGTTTTTGTGTTCTGAGTTATTCCATATATTGCGAGCATCGTATAAATTAATGCACATTTCATAAGACTTTTAAACTTAAGGTTTAAACAATGAATTAGTTCAGTAAACTATTATTAATAAAATTAATGAATCATCAAAGCAATAATAAATTTACTTCTTTTAAAAAATTAAAATTGTTTTCCTTCGAACAAGTCAACGTCTTGAGTGCAACGATGCTGGATGGTTCATGTGCTCTTTTGTAAATGTAGTTTTCATCAACTTTTCGTATGCCATCCAACTAGGTTGTTGAATATACAGAACCAGATCCACCTTTACCAATTTCTTTAATATCAGATAATTTATCAAATGGAATCCATTCAATCGCATTTTCATAACTCCAGGCTCTAAGTTGGAATTCCTTCATGCAATCTTCATATCTTTATTTCCAATTGTCCACCTTGTTGTTATGTCAACGTCGCTTGGTAGGCTTCAGAAGTGTTATCTTCATTGCAATGTGCACATTTTCCATATTTGGCTTGTCTATATAATGTATAATGTTTTATTTCGCATCTGCAATTTAAACTTTATATCGAATATAAATAAATAATTTTATACTTGCCGACTAAATTAATGTGAATGAAATGAACTTGTTTTGCTGTTTTTAATTTCATTGATTAATAAATGTTCTTTATACTCACGGGCTAAAATAACCAACAATAAATAAATATTTATGAACTTAAATGAATGTGCTTTATAATTACTCCCTAATAAATAAAAGTTGTATAAGAGATCTCAATTTCAAATAAAGAAATTACAAAATATTATAATAAAAAAAATTAAAAATTAACTCACTTTTTATATCATTCCCAAAATTTATCTTCATCCTTCTCAACGCCAATTCTATAAAGGTAACAAACAGCAGTTTTCCAAATTCCCATAGAATTACCAGCCTTAGCAGATTTCAGATAATATGTAAACGCATTATAACAATAACCAACTTGATACATTCCGTTAGAATTATTCACGTATGCCGATTTTTGATAACGCATGAATGCTTCGTTTTCATCCTTTTCAACTCAATTCCATATTCGTAACAATAACCGAGCCGGAAACTTCCATCTGAATCGTCCGTATCTGCCAATTTTTGACAATCAGAGAAATTCAGTTTGTTGAAGCCATCGATTGATCTGGTCAAATTTTCGTTGGACATTTTTGATTAAAAAATGGAAACGTATTACAATTTGCTGTTACTGTTATTTTTTTATTTATTTACAGCGGTTATGTATGCAATACCCTAAATTATGCAGGTGCTGTTTTCTGCCTACAAACATAGCAGGCAGATATTATAAACTAAAAAATTCTGCTACAAACCTTACTATTCTGATGATACACAGTATGTGACTCATCAAAGCATGCTACTAACATTATCCATATCTCAGTTAATCTAATATCTACAAAGTGTGTATAATGAACGAAAGTCACTTCTTGAAAATCATAGATGACAACTGAGAATGTGAATAAGAATAACTGTTTCCACGTTTCAATTTTCACTTATTGATTATTAATTCACAGATCGATTACGATCCTGTTACGACATTAATTACGCAACGATCAAATGTCGCAATAATTACAACTTTTTAAAAAAAGATCATCTAATTTATCTTGAGAAATCCGGAATTCCCATGTCATGTGATCTGCAACAGTTCATACTATCGCTGTAATTCGACATAATTTAAGAATATAGATCTCAAAATAATCAAGAACGGACACACGTAATGGCTAGCAATTATTATATTTTAAGATTTTGATATACTGTATTCAATAAACTTCCCACACTATATCGATAGTATTTCACATAATCATGAAATATGCTATAATCGGATAAATAAAAATCATTACTAAAAAGGCTAGTGAACATCAAAATTTGGCAGAACCTGTTTGAAATCATGAGTCATGCACTTATAAATGCTTTGGTACGGACAGGACAGCCGTGACAGCGGGGGTAATTTTATAATGTTTTGAATTGAATTGAAATTGATTGATACTGTATTCAATATTCAAATTTCTCATGACATATGATAATAACCATTTATATCATATCATTTTCACACGTGCAAAATGATTGGTAAAAATGTAAGTGACACTCGTGACAGGCGATAATTTTATAATAAGATGATTTTCTGCTTGATATAAAAAATAGAGTTCACTATTCATACAGCAACTACATCAAGTTAATCGTGATTTTTAAGCTATATTTCTAAATGACTATTATTAATTATTGGTCAATTTATTACAAATTCATTATTAATAATTTGTCAATTTATTACAAATACATTATTCATTATTAATTTAAATATTATTTTTATTTACATTACAGAAAATCTTTACTTCGAGACCATATACAAAATTTAAAAAATATACATTTATACGGCATTGTTGCTCAATCTCTTAATACCCACTTTTTTGAAGAATTATCTCCCTGACTTCATAATCTGATAACTATATTTTCTGACAAGACATAACTCTGGCATCTATTGCACTGATAGAAGTTTTTCAAAATGCGTTTTTTTTATATTTGGATAAGTGATAATTGAAATAAATTATAGAGAAAACTGTAATCTATTAATGAAATTTCGAGAAATGAAATATCAAATTATATATTGCCAGCAAAAAGGATTTACAATATTATGGCTTCGTTAAATTTTAGAAAAATGAATATCATACCAGATTTGGCTTTGTACACTAAAGTACAAATATGCATGCAATTATACATGAAAATTTTTAATGATTTAATCTAAAATGTAACTTACTGCTGTAACTTTATATTGCTCTGACTAAACATTAATTGCACTCCGGTCAATTATATTTATTTAGTGTGATATTCTTTTTATTTTTTATTTTTGCTCTTTAAAAAAAAATAAATAAATAAATTCCGAGCAACTTTTTAGACTTGGCTATGGTATTGGCGTCAAAAAGGATGAAAATCTCCGAAACATTTTCGATAAAAAAGTTTGGCGCAACTCTTCTTTTTGATAGACGTTTTAAATTTTTAAATCTTTTGAGTGAAGTAATCTCGACACTCACCAAGTCAAATTTTATAAACTTTTTTTTATTTAAATTATACGAATCTGTAGAATTCAAAAAAAAAAAAAAAGTTCTTCGAATTTGGCTTGGTGGGTGTCGAGATATCTTCACTCAAAGTTTAAAAAAAGTTTGGCTT
>CAJVPY010005994.1:0-10921 GCA_910591965.1 Dentiscutata erythropus | reverse complement strand
GTCAAAGTTAACGATCATATGAGTTATAACGAAATTTTGGATATGTCTGAATTTTGTGTGCATCCGGGAGAAGACGCGTACGACAAAAAAGTTGAAAAATGGAATTGATTTACATAATGGCGATGCCAAAAAGAATTTAAAGGCAAAAGAATTTAAAAAAAGCCTTTTGTTCTGCATATCAGATGTACGTGAGTCGCGTGCGTCCGTACGTACATTGCAGATAAATAAATTTTAGTATGTACTTATCAAAAACCTAACTTTCTAAAAATATTCACTCGCTATAGCATTTATATAGCATAGTACTTGCACGAAATTTGACGCCAAATATTTTTAAAATAAACAAAAAAAAAATTTTAAAAAGCATTGTTATTTATCGTTATCTGGCATAATCGCTGCGTTAATACATTGTCTAATCAAAATAACAATATGGTACGTATACTTTTCTAGTCTTTTTATTTATTTATTTATTGGTATAGTACTGTACCGTTACAAATGATCACAAGATATGCAGATCTAAAATAGTTTATCGTTATACAGAAAACTTAATCTTTTATTAACATAATTTTTTATAGTTAGACGTCACTTTCAAATTTCAATTAAAAATTGACGTACGTACGTACGTACGTACGTCGTTTTAAACTTGTAAAATGAGGTACGTCGTATTCTAATCGGTATGAAAATATGAAATATGAAAAAATGGTTTTACCTTATTTTTTTTTCAAGATCAACGTGGCCAAAGATTTATGCAATAATAAAAATTCGTGTGAGATTGTAGATGCTGTCAAAGTTGAAAATAAGAATGAACAGGCTGCATTGTTCGATTCAAAAGAACTAGAAAAGATTAATCCATTAATGAATATTAACCGAAAGAACACGATATAATTCAATTAGAGATTAATAATGTTAAGTCAATATCAGGGTCCCGAACAGGCATTAAGCCCCAATTATTTGATTCTCTCTGGAATATTGGATGTTCCTACATTAAAAATGAAAATTTGCAATTTAGAAGGAAATATAGAAAGATTGATGATAGAAGCGCTTTGGAAGAAGATTAAGTAATTTATTTTTTTTTGTTTAATATGAATATTAGCTAATAAAAATTATGTTATTATAGAGAATTCAGCTTTGAAATCTCAAGTATCTCAGAAACACCACTTTAGAACATTTGGATATCCACAAGGTGGATTGGCATTTATAGACCCGCTTTTAGAAAATACTTCACAGAATAGTCTTGGTGTTAATGCAGAGAGAGAATTTGGAAGATTTTTAGAAACTACTACTCTGACTTCATTACATTACTCTTACTTTATTAAATATGTTTCATATAAATATCTCGACTTGAACAAAGGTTGATTAGACTCGAAAGGGCACAGCGTCCCTGACAGATTCATTATCGCTCGAAACTATGATATCAATGGAATCCGAAGATATTACAATGTCTACAGTAAGACCACGGTAGTAAATCCAAGGAGTCTTATAGAAATTTATCTCAAGGATCGATAGATTTTGGAGAAGTGAATTATCACAAATAGTTTTAACAGATTTTTAGAGTGCCGCTGTAAATGCCATTCAATTAGGGTGCTATTTCCACCTTTCTCAGAGCTTCTGGACTTACTACACAATATGGAACTGATGAAAGTTTTAGCTTATAAGGCATATTCCCGCTCTCACTTTTTTACCTCCTGACGAAATACCTACAGCATTTGATGAGCTAAAAACTTAGGCCCATGAGGTTGTTCAGTGGTTTGAAGATTATTAAAGATGCGTACACAGAAATGGTAACGTAATTAAATCTGAGCCGTTAATCCTACCTGATTTCTGGTTGGTGATCAATAATGTTAAATTCATTTATCCTAGGAACCAAAACTCAGTCGAGGGATGGCACAAAAGATGGGAACGTTGGTTAGCTGGAGTCTTTAAAATCATAAAGGATATCCAAATGGAACAAAATTATGTTCAGCTTAATATCGAAGCAGTCTTGCAAGGTGCACCAAGACTACCACAAAAAAGACAAATGATTGTACATGAATTATGTGTCCAAGCAGTAATTAATGATCGTAACAATAGACCGGTCATGGATATTTGCGTGGTATCGCTCATAACATTTCTTTTAAACTTTACATTTTTTATTATGCGCTTTATTATGCTTTTTTTTTTTTTTATATTTTATCACACTATTTCTATCTATTAGCAGATCCTGTACACTTTAATTTTTTTTAATCTTTTAATTTACAAAGGTTGATTGTAATTTTTTTCGTAATGTAGGGCCTTATCACACATTATGCTACTGAAACCAAAACAACACTGTCCTTTAATGTTGGAGGTTTTCAACAGCGAATTGTTAGAGAAAATGTATAGTCTATTAGAAGTTTTACATAAATGTTAAATTTTTAGTATTTGCGTTTACACTAGTTGCTAAAAGATATTTTTGCTAAAAATTTATAAAAAATATGTTATAAACATAGAGAATTAGTATTTTTATACCTGATTTGTATTTAAACCCATTGTATGTTAATTGAATTCTAGCATGATGGCACATATATTTATCATTAAAGATATGTGAAAATGCTAGCTCTTTAAATATAGTGATTTTATATCACATGAAAAAGTATATTTTTTTAATCTATATATTTTTTGTTATAAATAATTTTATTTATGAAAAAACTTGTATAATTTGGTTATACACTTTTTTTACATAAATTTGAGTCATGCTTCGAGTAGTAATAATTAGGTCAGGTACCGTATAAATAACTTGATTTTTTGCTCAATACTAACTTTTTTTTTTCTACGTAAATTTGAGTCCGGTCTTCATGTAATAATAATTAAGCCAAGTATGTATTAACTTTTTTTTCTTGCATAAATAATTCGATTCTTCGCTCAATACTATAAGTTTCTTTTACGTAAATTCGAGTCAGATATTCGCGGTAGTTATAATTAAGTCAGATACAGTGCTTAAAATTTGACGTTCTCGGAATAATACGGGACTATAAATCATTAAAATATGTTCTCTTTTTAAGAACATTAAACAAATTCTTTTTGATATTAAAAAAAATTGAATTTTCCTATGTAGAGAACATTAAACTAAAAATGTAATTTTTGAGAACATAAAGAATTATAAACACTGTTCAGATATCTTATTAATTTTTTTATTGTATAAATAATTTGATTTTTTGCTCAATTTAACTTTAACTTTCTTTTGACATAAATATGGTCAAGTATTCACGTAGTAATAGGTCAAGCATCATATTAATTTTTTTTTTTTACATAAATAATTTGATTCTTCGCTCAATACTAACTTTAACTTTCTCTTACATAAATTCGAGCCAGGTTTCATATTAATTTTTTTATTACATAAATAGTTTGATTCTTCGCTTAATAATAATTTTAATAATAATATTTTTTTTTTTACATATTTGAGTCAGGTCCTTGTGTAGCGATAATTATGTCAAGTGTTATATTAATTTTTTTTATTGTATAAAGAATTTGATTTCTCACTCAATATTAATTAACATTAAATTTCTTTTAAATAAATTCAAGTCAGATATTCACGTAGTTATAATTGGATCAAATACTATTTTTTATTAAACAATTGAAGTCAGGTCTTTGTACAATCATGCTGCGTTCTATTAATTAAAATAGAATTATCTACGAAGTATACTGTCGGTGAAAGTATTATCTACGAAGTATATTGTCGATGAATAGTATTATCTACGAAGTAAACTGTCGATAAATTGTGCTGTCGGTAAAATAGGCTCGTTGAATTAATATTGTCGGTAAAGTGGCGTGTCGGTGAAGTGATACGAAACCGGGACAATTGCATGTTTGCCATCATTATGATCGCCTTCAGATTGTTGTGGCTAATTGCTGCATAACTGAATCTACAAAATATTGAAACTTAAACAGTTCTTTTTTCGTGTAGAAAGAATACCATATCAGATACGAAAATCTGTCAAAAATGATACGTACTCAAAAAAGGTCGGATTGGCGCCGAAACATGATCGGAAACTTGGCTGAGAAAGCATAAATAATCTACATGATTCGTATATGTTCCTTATCATTCTTTATACTGTATTTGTAAAATTTTTGATATTTGATAAACCACATACAATAATCAAAAAGGCGGCTCAAGAGATTGAGGTCCTTATTTTGATCTGTCGTAGCAAATTAACGTACTATAATTATTAGTAAATCGAAGCAAGACTGTATCAGAACAAATCTCAATAATATCACTATTCGTACTATTTGTTTTTATCTAAATTGATAAGAATAACTACCAGTAAATTGTGTGCTATTTTAATCAGAAAGTGCATCTAGGAGATGCTCTTAGCTGGACGAATGGACAACCTACGCTTCTGGTTCTTTAAGTGTAATGGTTTTAGGATATGGAGTGAGTTATAAGAAACGCACAAATTTATTCTATATATAGTATATAACGATAATGCTAAAAAGCATTCATATATTTGGCGTGATACCGAAGTTCCAAACTGATGCCGACATTCCAAACTGGTGTCGAAATTCCAAGCCAATACCAAAATCGGGACCCTCTTTATACTGAATCTCAGATACTTCTGTATAGAGATTTAATGACTCCAGAACAGAACAGACTGTATTGGCCATAAAATTGTTAAGCAAAATTTGTAAATTTATATTTTGCTAGTGATAGGGCTTTGATTTTTATTGAGATTCTATTTCGCACAAGGCACCTAGTATCACCACCAAAATTCTGTACGTAATCGGTTGTTAAATTTTAATCTAAGCATAATAACAACAAAATCACGATATTTTCGAAGTTTATTATTATTATTATTATTAAAATTATTCGGTTGTTAAATTATTATTATTAAAATTATTTATTAAAATTTACTTAATTACCACTGCAAATTCTAAGTCGAATTACATTCAATTCAAATATTTAAATGCATTTATATTTAATTCAATTTTTTTTTAATACACGTATAAACTTTAAATGCTACCAGTAAAATGTGTTTTTGTTACGACCGCTCCAAGTTTTTGGAAGCTTTTTTGCTCGTTCGAAATCTTTAATGTCATCCACCATTTTTTGGATAGGTTTAAAGTTCGATTCAATGCTTCGAAGCCATCTTTTTTATTTGGGAAAATTATTAGATTTTTCAAGACAATCGAGTGCCTAAAACATAAAATATATTTATATAAACATGAAAGTACAGCGATAATAAACAAAAAAAATCCTATACCTCATAAAGAGCTTTTTTGTACTTTCTTAAAATTTCAGATTCAGATTCACTATCTTCAGTACTCAATTCCTCATTATATATGATTTTATTTTCTGGATTTACAAGGTAAATCATTAAATTATTTTGTGCATGATTAATTAAAATTGGTCAAATATTTTTTCATAAAGTTTTCTTTGCTTCTGAAATAAAAAGATACTGAGAATTTCGTTGTATCTAAATTAAAAAATAAGATTAAATTTGAACTTTTTTTTAAAAAAAAAATAATAACAGACCTATCGAAAAAATGATATATTCATCTTCCCAAAAGGATTAACTAGGTATTTGCATAATAAAAATCTGTTTTTTAAAAAATAAGGACAAAAGCATATCCAATTTTGATAATTAGTTAAATATTTTTGCGCATTATTAATGCTATGAGTAGTTAATTTATTCCACTCAGTTTTGAATTCTTTACGCCATGATAGTAATATTCGTTCATGTAAGAGTAATTAAAATCGATGCAATTGTATACCTGACCAAATTCGATCAACTTTTTTTTGCTTTAATTATAGAAAGCTGTAGAATTCAAAGAAAAAAAGTGAACAAATTTGGTCTGGCAATAATTTTTTAGTAAGGATATAGCAAACAAGATCTATACGTGGCTGATTAAATTTATATAAGTAATCTCGTTTTAGCATATGCTAGTGAGATTCTATTGACATCGTTGTACGAATTACAGAAACTTCTAGAGATACAGATAATGCCCATAGGTCAATTTTAATAATGGTTCCTTTGTAGTCATAATGTTCAATTCTTGGTTCTCTATCATGTTGTTTACTTTCAACAACATTTTTTTTCATCTTTCTTTCAAGTTCACAGCGACAGTTACACCAATAGATAAATAAAATAGTCTGATTTGTGTATTATCATATTTTTTACAGAAATATATAAATAACTATCTCCTTTTTCACAGATCTTTATGGCCTCAAATAATAATGAACTTGCAAAAACTTCTTTGGTGTTATTTACTTCTAATTTATTAATTATTTGAGAAATATCCACAGTTATCTCAAGATTCATATGCATATTGCTTTCTTCTTCAACATCCATAAGCTTTTTATAAACTATATGTTTAAGCTCTTTGGATTTTACTTTATAGCATTTTCTTTTTGCTTGCAATATCACTTAAAATTTGATCTTCACGTTTTCTTTTTCAGCTTTCATTTATATAGTATGAACACTCAAAACATGTTTTTTGATTACTTTGAAATGTAATAATGGGTTTCTAGTTCAACAAAATGAACAAAGTTTTGAATTTTCTATTTATAAGATTCAAACAAAAAAAATTTTTCAACATAAAATAGTTATTCTTATTATTACATATATTATTATTATTACTGTATTATTAATCGAATATTGTATCAATCATTAATTCGAAAAGCATAGGCACGACTGGTCAAGTGATTGGAAGAATGCCAGCTAGCAAAAGGTGCTGGAAATAAATTCAATTAAATTCAAATAAAGGACTTGAAGTCTGCAGAATACAATATGAGTAATTTGGCTAAGTAATTCGAACTAAAACGATAATATGCTCCTAGAAAATTAGCAAGTGAGATTGCGCCAAGTATCATTGTAATAGTAGAACGAGCAAGAGGCAGCATCAGCCGGTGGTTTCTCGCCTGCTCGAAGCAGGCTGGCTGTTAAATAGGAAAATGGCAGAATCAGGAGACTGTTCCATTGATTCGGATATCGAGATTCTGCTGTTGTTCTATGTTCAGTATCGCTGCTCATTATTCGTCAATAGTAGACATATGTGACTGGTTGTAGACGACTGGCTGGGGGTCTGTTTTTTTTTTTTTTTGAATAGCCTGATTGTATACTCAGGAGCATGCTGTAGGGGTCAAAGATATTGCGTTGTTGGTTTATAAGTGTCATTACGCTATTGTTGCGATTGCCGGTGCAATATGATCTAATTATACATACATTGATACTAGTTAGCTATCGAAATGCATTATTACTGTTATTATTATTTAAATATATAATAAATTGAATTATCTAAATATATAATTGCGGTGTTTGAGGTTCTATTAGTAAGACAGTGTGAAAACGGCTCAATTATATAAATATTGTCGCTATTGTGGCTAGGTGGGCCTGGATGGATCTGTAGAAAGAGTTTGAGTTCCACCTGCTAATTTTCTGGACCAATATTAGCTGGACATCTCACATAACCAGTTCGGTGGTGCCCCTGGCCCTGAAACTGTGACCGGCGACATCCTCTGCAAGTAGTAGTTGCTTGAGCTTGTGGATGAAATATCGTTTTGTGATCTATGACCTGTTTGCCCTAGTAAATAACAAGTCGGATTGGCCGTGTGCTCAGGCTGATTTTTGGACGATGTATGCCTTTAAGGCTTCGACCAGACATAGATCATCATACATTGGATTGATAATGAGGGACATTCGTTTTGCAGTTTTGTGGTTCTTGGTGCATGCCAATTGAATAGTTGCAAACGTGTAATGGTCGACTTTTTCGAACCTCAGCAACCTGATTGTTGGTACTTTATCTCGATCCAGCTGTGTTGTGGGAAGGAGCTCCCCCAGACGTGCTAATCCATAAAATGCGGATAGGGCTATTGCCCAAAATGTTGCATCATCTGTGTCACTCATGTCTAAGTTTGTTTTCATCATTTGCAGGTAGACTCATGTAATATGTGATTTCTGGCTAATAGGTATATATATATGGTCTCTTTTGATGGCTTTTAGTAACTCTTTCACTAGAGGGTCATCATGAATTTCATTCCATTCGAGGCAGTTCATCTTGTGGTGATACTTCAATGCTGATAAGTATGAAAACAGAGTTGGGGGTGCGATCTTGTCATGCATATGTGTTATGAATTTAATAAAATGATCTCTGAAAATGGGCCAGGTGTCGTCTTGTAGGCTGATCCATCTATTTTCGATCACTAGTGTTTCATATCGCTTTATTGCTGACTCCTTATTCCTAATATTGCGGCCGCTTGCTGGTTGAGTAGGATTTCGGAGGTTAATTGTGTAGATATTGAACCACTCAAAGGCTCGTTCCTGTCCGTGAAAGTGTGGTACCAACCTACTGAATTAATGAAGGGATTGTAAAAACAAGATTAGAATACTGTTGTGGGATGATGGGTTGTAAGTAGCGAGCAGTCAGATTTTGGGTGAGAAATTGTCTATGGCCATTATGGGATAGCAGGTTTGCTTCCGAGTTCATCTTCTCTGATATGAACTCTAATTTCAACGAAAATTTTTCGTGTATTTGTGCTTAATATATTTGTATAACTATTTCATTGATTGCTGGGTGCTTGCAAAAGCCTGAATATACAGCCTCCGCATTTGCCTGATTATCTGTCCATATGACAATTTGCTTTCGGGTCCATATGGGTAAAAAAGTTAATATTGCAATGAGTACGGTCAGGAGCTCTCGCTCCTGTATGTTATGATAAAACAGGTCCATTTTCTTTGACCAGTTGAGCATGGTAAAGTATGATTGAAAGGTGGCACCACCACCCAAATTGAATATGTTAGTGAAAAGGTTCTGTGTGGCCAGGTCGAGCCATTCCTGGTCCTTCATAAGGTGCACTCCTGACCACGCCGGCAATGTGTTGACCCACTATTTGATGTCAGACCTCATGGGGCTATTAATGTTTATATGGTACTTGGAACCTCTTGCTTTGCTTAATGCCCTGATAAAACGCTGCATGAACAGACGCCCTTGTGGGAGAACCTGGCATACCTACATAAGAGACCTGACCAGAGATTGCAGTTCTTTCTTGAAACACTAATGTTTTTTCACCCATTGCTCCAGCAAGTTTATTAATTTAAGTTTTTTATTGGTAGGAATCGTTGCAGTAAATATCACTGTGTCCATATGGATGCCCAGAAATATAATTGAAGTGCTTGGCCTTTTGAGCTTAGACGGTTTGTATGGTACATTCATAATGCCAAGTATGCGTAGGAACTGGTCGAGTTCCTTTTGTGCGTTTGATCCTGATATAATAAGGAAATTGTTGACATAGTGAATTATCGACTTAATTCCTTGTTGCACCGCAATCCATGCAAGGGCATCTGCAAATCTGCAGAATATGCTCCCAAAGCCCGATTCCCGAAGGCAAGGGCCTTGTCGAAATATAGCTAACCATCCAACATAATGCCTTGCAATACCTGATCCTCAGGGTATACGGGCAGGATCATATAAGCGTCCTTAATGTCAATTTTTGATAGGATGTACCCTTTCCCATAGTATGTAATCTATTTAATTGCGTGGCTTATCGTCTCATATTGTGTACTAAATTCAATCTTGTCGATACTATCGTTTATGCTGGTGCCAAAAGGTGCAGAAAGATGTGATATTATACAGTATGCCTTCGGGTTTGTATTTTTTTCTCTACCAGCTCGCAAGGGTTGATCTGAAACATTGAGCATGGTGGTTGGTGTTGAAAAGGGGCTACACATCCGTCCTTGGGCTAATTCGTCCTGAATGTACTGTTTGAAAGAAGTGGGTCAAGCTCTATTGTCTTCAAATTTTCTTGGATGACCTTGGTTCTGTGGCCCGAAAAATTAAATCTAAACTTCAAACTGAGCTCTTCCCTCAGGTAGGTAATAAATGGGCGATTAGGGTGGCTATTTGTGAGGTGCTCGAATGCTTTGCTGTTAATAGGTGTGGAGATGTTGAAGACGCCGGGATCGAGTTGCTCAAAGATTTCCTTTTCTATGAGTGATAAGGGCACCTGTCGTGGAGGGACAGTATTATGCTCTCTACTGACTGAAGACTGGGGGCCTTGAACATTGTGATGCCTCGTGCTGCCTTGTACTGGGCTTGGTGTCTGAACCAAATCACTCCACCTGTTGGTTGCTCCATTTCCTTCCCTTTACCCGCTAATGGGTTGGTGTTTGTCGATTGTTGTGGTTGCTGTGGTGATGCCATAAAACCTTCTAATACCAAGACGTCCTTGTGTGTTTCAGCGCTGCTCCCAGTGTTGGACCGAGCCATTTGAGATAGTGCGTTAGTAATGTTGACCTGAAGTTGCTTGTTCCACTGCTTTTGCTTAATCGAGATGAGAATCGAATTGAGAATCAATGTACTGGTTAATGGATTGGATGATCGATGTGGCCGACGCACGAATCGACTCATCGATGTATGCCTTTATCAGGGGTCTAGGTGTGTATCAACCCCGGTCTTTGGTGTAGATGACGTTGGAAGGTTTGTTGTACGTGATCCCGTGTCGTGGTCATGAACAGTTGATTCTGTGTCACTCATGGTTGAATATGTCAGTGGGACTGATAAGATTAAATATATTGTCATTGTTACTGCTACAGTTTATGTTTGGATTTTATTGTATTTACGTTTGCTATTTGTTACTAATAGTTGTTAATATTATTTGATACTTTGATTCGTTTATTATTATTATTTTATTTTTTTTTTCGAGAAAAATCTTGTTGCCAGAGACTATTTTGTTGAAGGGGAGAGAATGTGTTGGATACGATTCTTCGTCATTAATTCCTTATATACTGATTAATTCTGATCGGTGACTTTTCTCTTACGTATCTCTGGTAGTGTTCACACGGGCCGGCATGGCCCGCGGGCCACTCGGGTCAAGTCATGCCGATCACAGGTCGGGCCAGGTCGGGCTTGGCCCGGGGGCCACCTGCGGGTCAGAAGCATTTGATTGGCTATCAAATAGTCATTATTGTTATCG
>CAJVPY010005993.1:0-10922 GCA_910591965.1 Dentiscutata erythropus | reverse complement strand
AACTAAAAATATATTTTTTACTTAGAAAAGATATAGCTAAAATTAATATTTAAACTTTTATTAAGAATTTTAAAAAATACAGACAAATTGCCTGTGTTACAAATGAAGAGATAGAGAAGTCTCTATATAGCAAAAGGTTGATCTCTAGACAAACCACTAGTAGATCATAACTCTCTAACAAATTTTTCTGTTTTTCTATTAGTGAGAATTTTGGTTTAAGTAATCATTAAAAAGAATTAATTAATATATTATATTAGTTATATTTTTTATATTACAAATTAAACTAATACTTCTTTGATTTGGTTAATAAATTGTAATAACTATTCAAGCTCTTCAAAATACTAAAACTTAAGCTGTGGATCTAACACTATTGCTAAAATATACTATATATTTGTTTTTTTACAATATTCTAGAAGTTTAAAAATTATAGCTTAATATCCTTGTACAAGCTATTGTAGTATATTACTACTTCTTTGAGTTTCATCAAGTATTTCAAGCAACATGTGATACAAAAAAACAACTATCAATAATGTTAAATATTTAGATGCTAATATGATGGTTATTACTAAACAAAATTATATACAAATATTTAATACAATATATTTATTAATATATAAATCTAATAAATTACATTACAATATAGTTTACTAACTATCTTTAAATAGTTTTAAAACTTCAATTACAAGTTTTATTTTATTCTATTCATCTCTATTGAAAACATATATTGTGAATTCAATTCAGCTAAAGCAACACTATCTATATACTTTGATTTTTGTAATTTATAAATAAAGCTATTTTTTAAAAAACTTTGAAGCTAAATAACTTTTGATTTACTAGTTCATTTTAAATAATTTTATTACCAAAATATTCATCTCTTTAAAACAATTCCAATGAGTTCAAAAGTATAAAAATCCAATTACAGTATTATAAGAAAATGCACTATCAAATAAGGTAAAGGAGCTGACAAAAATCAGGTGATTTTTTAGAGGGGGGGTAAAAAAAGTTGAAATTATATATAAGGAACCTGACTATTTGTATATTAAGGAAGGGGGAAAGGAAGTAGGCCTCTAATAAAAAATAATCAGGTGATTAATGACACTACCCTAATATATCTGTATAGTGAAATAATTGGTTTAACTAATTGTTTTACTATATAAGTACATTACCTTATTTAACAGCATATTTTCTTATAATCCTGTAATTAAATTTTTATGATTTTGGACTCATTGGAATTGTCTCAAAGAGATAAATATTTTGGTAGTAAAATTATTTAAAATAGACTAGTAAATTAAAAGTTATTTATATTGGCCTACTATATTATTGTAGACACTTTTCAAAAATTTATACAGAGCTAAATATGTAAGAAATTAAGCTAAAAATTAAATTATAAATTCTTTAAATCTATATCTTTTTAATAAAAAAAAATTATAAAATTTTATATAGTACTTTTTAAGATAATTAAAGTTATACAAATTTGTACAATGTTATACAAATATAAAATTAATAATTTTTGCAAATTTGTTATTGCAATTTTTATATATTAAAAATTAATATCTTATTAAAATAAAATTATGAGAATTGATATTTTCACATCCTATTTTTGATATTTCTACACCCCTATGTAGATCACTTTTTTTAAAACTTTGATCGAAGGTATCTTGACACTCACCTAACCAAATTTGGTCACCTTTTTTTATTTTAATTATAGAAAGCTGTAGAATAAAAAGAAAAAAAAGTTGATCAAGTTTGGTTAGGTGGGTGTCGAGATAACTTCGATCAAAATTTGTAAACAATTTTGTCATAGCTTATATTTAATAGATGTTTTGAATTTTACAAAAACTTTGATCGAATATATCTCAGCACCTATCTGACCAAACTTAAACAACTTTTTTTTTTGACTTCTAAGGCTTTCTATAATTTAAATAAAAAAAAGTTGATCGAATTTGGTCAGGTGGGTGCTGAGATAACTTTAATCAAAGTTTGTAAACAATTTTGCTGCAGCTTATATTTGATAGACATTTTGAATTTTACAAACCTTTGATTGAAAATAGCTCAAAAATTCTACGGCTTTTTATAATTTAAATAAAAAAAAGGTGATCGAATTTGGTTAGGTGGGAGCCGAGATATCTTCAATCAAAGTTTGTTAACAATTTTGTCATAGCTTATATTCAATAGACATTTTGAATTTACAAAAGCTTTGATTAAAGATAACTTGGCACCCACCTGACCAAACTCGATCAACTTTTTTTCTTTGCATTCTACAGCTTTCAATAATTAAAATAAAAAAAAGGTAATCGAATTTGGTTAGGTGGGTGTTGAGATACCTCCAATCAAAGTTTTTTAAAAATGTGATCTACATAAGGTGTAGAAATATCAATTCCCAAAAGTATTAATATTAAAAATTATATATTAGACCATACAAACTTAATAAATCAGTTCTTATAACATAAAATTTTTAAAAGTGACCCGGCAAATCGGCTTTTAGTTTTATTTTCAAAAAATTTTATATATAAAAAATATGTAAAATTTTTTTAGATTTTTTATAAAAAACTTACCTGGATAGTAAGTATACTTGAAATTTTTTTTTAGAGTTTTGGAAATTTTGATCTGGCTAGGTTATAAAAACCAATTTATTAAGTTTGTATAGCCTTATTTTAATTTTTTATAAATTTTTTTAAAAAATTATATAGTATAAAATAATTAAAATACTAAATTTAATTAATAAATTACTAAAATAGTAATTTTATTATGGGTATTTCTATTTGTATATAGAGTGTTTAAACACAAGATCAGCAAATTATATGATTTTTAAATACCAATATAGTATTATGTGATTTGCTGATCTAAATAAACTCAGATATGCAATATATATAATACTATGTACAAAATTATTTATATAATATATTGTATATATATAACTTGGACATATTATATTCTATTGATTAAATACAGAAATACTCAGGCATATTACTTGGAAAAATAGATTCCTTTGCTAAATATAACTTACTAATTAAGAAACTCAAAGTCTTTTATATTTTACTAAATTCTTAATCCTGGTTTTGACCC
This sequence comes from Dentiscutata erythropus, assembly GCA_910591965.1. Lineage (NCBI taxonomy): Eukaryota > Fungi > Glomeromycota > Glomeromycetes > Diversisporales > Gigasporaceae > Dentiscutata > Dentiscutata erythropus. The sequence continues at coordinate 7,856 of CAJVPY010005993.1, read as the reverse complement.
GGATATAATAGAAAGCAGTTTACTATAAAGGTATTTTATATAGCCATTTATAGTAAGTATACAGTATTGTTACCAATATTTTGTTACTAGTAACTTGGTAAATAACTGCTAAATTTTAGTTAACAATTGAATATAATTGTTACTTTACTTTTAAACTAAAACTTTCTTAATCTTAAATCCAATATATACTATATTCTATATATTTTTAACTTATTGAATATTAGCTAATATTGAATTTAAAAAAAAAAGACTATATATATATTTTACTAGTTGAATGCAAAGCTAGTTGAGTATGAAGCAAAACAATTCTTAAAATATATATAATATATACTCTAAGGTGCTTTACTATACACTCATTTTATATTTATTGATATTATATAATTAAACTATAATGCAATTATAAAATACAAATCTATCAGATTAATTAAGAAACCATTATTCTCAAATAGCAATACATATAACAATTATTTCAATATAAATATACTATATTTGAGGTAAATAAAGTTTGTATACTTACTATTATACTATATAAGTTTTACTTACTTATTTGGGTATGTTTTAGTGTAATGTCCTAATTGGTTGCATTTTTCACATTTATGAACTTTAATATCATTTCTATTTTTTATGCTATTTTTAGCTAAACTATTTTCTAGTTTATTAAAATGTGTGCTATTTCTTATACACTGTTTGGCTTTATCATTTTGCTCAATATTAGACTTAGCTTGATTTGGGCGTCTTCCTTTATGTCTTGTAATGTTAGGATTGTTAGCATCATTATATTCTAAAATTGATTCTCATTTACTTTGGCTTGTGCTTTTTAAATAAACTTTTTAAGCATATTGGACAATTCTAAATAAATTTTAGCAATAATTGCATAATTAATTGCTTTTTTAGATAGCCTAAATAATTCTGCATATATCACCTTAGTTGGTTTAGAGGCTGATTCCAAATTTAAAATACTATTAGAATAAACTAAAAATAGATGTTGTAGTTAATGATGCAAACATTTCTTAGAGTAGTCACTACCCACGACATTATGGCTATGACGTGAAGGCCGTACTACCTTTATATCATATTGTCGTTATGCCATATGTAGTAGTAAGATAGTATGCCGTGAATGTGTAATAGGTGTAGTATGCCGTGATTGGTGTTGTATTCCGTGACTGGTGTTGTGTACCATGACTGGTGTTGTGTGCCGTGACTGGTGTTGTGCTCCGTGACTGGTGTTGTGCGCCGTGACTGGTGTTGTGCACTGTTGTATACTATAATTTATGTGCATGCTGTGATTTAAAAGGCATTTTTCTTTTATAGATCATACACACTATAATTTCTACGTTCCATTCTAATTGCATTTCCATACTGTATTACTTTACTATTTACCCGATTTAAGTTGCAGGGCATAAGCAACGTATGTATGCTCATTCTGAATCTCAAAGATCCAGTTTGTGGTTAGCTTATAAGAAACAATATAACATAATTTATTGGTTCATTTACTGTTGAAGTTGTAATATAATCAACTCTATATAACCTCTTTGTGACGAAATATAACGATAACAGATAAGAAAAAACTTCTGAATTTTAATATACATTTAAGTAAAATAGTTTCTAACGAATGACTTTTTTTTTTAGAATAATATTTAAGTTTGTTGGTGGTGAGTGATCTAAGTTAATGCTTGAGATAGATTGGAGTTTGGTTCTAGAAATGTTTTTGAGTTGGTTAGTATAGAAAGGTTTGCTTTATATCAATATATTTACTGTATATGAAATTTATTCAATTTTTTCTTAAGCCGAAATTGAATATAATTTTCATAGGCTTATTTCACTTTTTTATCCATATGTTATTCTCCAAGAATCTCTTGAATAGTAGTATACCAGGAAGTATATTAATTATACTGTTTAAAATTAAAAAGAAACAATTTAACGTGCTAATTTTTTTAATTTTGACTAGTTGTCAATACTCATTTTTGTGAATCACACGACTGACATTGTTTATGATAAAATCTTGTTTCTATATAGTTTTTATACCTTACCTCAATGCTTGCAGATTATAAGCTTATTATCTTGCTTATATGCATTAGAGATAAACTTAAGTAGTTTAATTATACGATTTATAAACTAAGTTATTTATAAATTACCACATATTTAATCTTAAAACATTTTCGATGCTTTAAGAAATTTGCTCCACCAGCACCATTAGGCCATGTAAAATTAATTAATTGGTTCTTGTAACCCGGCCGGGTCAAAATTTGAAAATTTTTATAAAAAATTTTTTATATGTTTTAATAACCGGGTAAGTTTTTAAAAAAAATTTTATAAATTATTATATATAAATTTAAAAAAAAAAAGCTGGCCGGCCGGGTCTATTTAAAAAGTTTCATGTTACGAGAACCAATAAATTAAATTTGCGTGGCCTTAGTTGTAAAATGTTAATATCTGAAATTGAGAAAGCTCGAATATTTGAATTTCACAGATATTTTTATACTTATTATTTTAAACATTGCAATTTAATAATTGTTTTAGAAGTAGGATTTATTTAAGCTACAGCATTTATTTAATATTTATTATTTAATTGCGCATACAAATTATTTTATCTATTTTGCTTTTCACGTTCTAAAAAGCTATTTAATACATCAGAAGGATCATAATCAAAATCCTCAGATAAAACAGCTTGGGCTGTTTCTGCTACGGGGATTCTGAATTTTCTTCAATTTCCAAGTCAACGATCTCATTAATTAATAAGGTTGTAGAATCATTAGATATATCTGAAGTCTCATCATCAACACTTATTTGATCCTCCTCATAACTCATAATATTACCAATTGAAGATATATAACATGCATCTCGAAGATCAGCTTCTGTTAATTCTTTATCGGAAAAGTTTAGCTCACGTTGGATATTTGTCATATAATATGACCTAATTTTAGACATTCCCTCTAGCCTGTTTATGCTCAAATTAGTGCGATGATCCCCTAAAATCCACTTTAACAATGAGAAGTTTCTCTCGCAGCCAGCTTGTGTAGGATTAATTGAAAAAATTCTATAGACTAACTCAGCTAAATGTCGAGGTCGATTTTTAAAAGATCCCCACCAAATTTTTAGAGTATCTATGCCCGAAACATAAGGAAGATCAAATGGTGGTAATTGTGCCTCAAACTGTTGCATTTGCGCAATTAATTCTTCACTTTCTAACTGGGTGTGCCCAAGACTTTGCCAGAGCTCAAGAGATGTAAGGGCCGCTTTATGAAACCTATTGTCTTTTAGACCCTTTCCTAAAAATAAATTATATATAAAATAGAATACTTAGTTTTATTTATTGTATATTATAATATAAAATGTATGTATACGTAGTATAAAAATATTGTGATCTACAAACTTGTTTGCTTAATACGTAATTGTATATATCTCTATACCGTGGATGAATATAATATGCCAAAATATAAAGTGGATGTAAAAATTCTTCATACCGTCAATTAAAAATATAAATTGTGGAGGCCTTAAATGTATTTATTTCAGGCAAGCGTTTAATAGCAACAGCTAACTTGATTAGATACGCGAAGCAATCAGCTAATGTTGCTTCATTAGTTTCTAATGCATATATTACTTCTTTTATAGGTTGCCAAACAGAACGTACTAATTGACATATAATAAAAAAATCTTGATTAGCTATTAAATTAGCTATTTCTTGATTTGTAATTGCCTCATTATGCTCGGAAAGTAACTAAAAATAATTTATTTTTATTAATGTATTATATAACAATTATAAAAATATTTAATAATTATACTTACCCAATCAAATATGGGCTGTGCACGAAGCATTGAATCTGTAGTAAAATATAAAGACCCCCAATGAGTTTTTATCCATGTTTTTAGCCCGCCACCTTTAATTTTCATATCTGTAAATCCTTTAGTAAGCAATGAATGACTTAAATGAGAAGTATTAAAAAAATGATTAATTTTTCCACAATTAGCAATTAGTTTTTTTAATTGGTCTAATTTAACTAAATCAGCAGCAATAAGATTAATCGCATAAGCTGCACATTGAACATTCCAAATATGCGGATACATTTCTTGTGTTTTTTGACGTGCCAGGTTACAATTTGAAGCTGTATCTGTAACAACAGCTGCAAACTTATCTGAGCCAAGTCTTTCAATAATCGTTGAGATTTCATCTGCTAAAAATTCACCCATCTGAGAATATAAAGAATAATTTTTTAAACTAACTAAATATTCTTTTTGCGTATCCGTTGTAATAATATAATTATAAATTGACTCCATGGTTGGTGACGTCCAGCTGTCTAAAGCTTTATTAAATATATAATAATTAATTACAAAATTAAGTATAATTTAATACATAATACGTATGCATTCTTTGATCATCCATATTATTTTATATATGCATACTTTTTAGCATACATAGAGATACATATACAAAAACCAAATTGTATTTTTTAATTAAAAAACAGTTACTGTATAGCGCTACATATAGTACTTCGTCTTTTACAAAAAATTTAAGATTAATTAAATAATACTTCTAGGAGTACATGTGAGAAGAGGATACTATACAAGGGGGTATATTGAAGCAAGTATTGATCATGTGAGAACACAATCATTGATTTAAATTATATAGCGCTATACAGTAATAGTATCAAATATATATATACTAACCTAGAGTTAAATGGACAGCTTTATTGATATCTCTATCAATAGCACAATTTATTCGTGCTATTTCCTCATCTAGTAATCGGCCTGATAAAGTTGTTCTTGATGGTGGATTGTATGCAGGTAAAAACTCTTTAAACATATCTTTAATAAATAGATTTTCAATAACTTCAAAGAGAATTCCTGCTATTACCCAAGCTTTAACTATTTTTTGATCAAGTTTATTAGTTGTAGCTTTTGGTAATGGACGATCAGATGAAAAATGAAATGTTATTGCTGTTTGATTTGATAAGGCTTTTGTTTTTCGCGTATAGTTTGAATTTCTTTCTGCTACTTTTTCACGCCAATATCGTGATATATTTTCAGGACAATTAAGGCATTCATTTGCCAAATGCGCTTCTAATTTTGCTGGTTTTCCTCTTGCCCAAGATTTTTTAGAAATACAATAATAACAAGTAGCTTCATAATGCCCGTGACTTTTTTCTGTTCCCTTAATATAATAATCCCATACTTCAGCAAACTGTCTAGATTTTTTTTTAGTTGAAGATTGTTGATTAGAACTATTTGTTGCATATTCTTCTGATTCCGAGCTATTTTCTGTTTCTTCTACCAAATCTGTATTTCTTTTTCGTGAATTTTCTTCATTTGCCTCCATAACTAAAAATTTGATACTGTTATTAAAAAATAGACAAATACACGTATAAACATAAATTATATATATGTGGATTTTTAAACCATTGGTTCTCGCAATGCAAGATGTTTAAGGAATACTATATTAGTACAATATATTTGAATTGCCGGGTTTAAACCTGTAAATAATAATTTAAATTTGATATATTATGTCTAAACTTAATTCTAAAAAAATAGATATTGTATATTTAAAGTATATATGAATCAATATTGATTACTTTTAATAGAACTATAATTTTCAGTAAACCCTTCTCCCCCGAAACTGGCAATTTACTAACTAACTTGATGGTAGGCAGGTACTTTAACAAGGGGTCTATTTGCTGAAAATTATGGTATATGTTACTTGGATAATATTTATATTATGTATATTCATATGTTACTTTTCTAAAATCTCAAGAATTGATCTGATACAGGATCAATGACTTACTGCGATCACAAAAAACGGCAGAATTTCAAATAATATGTAGTTCTCGGAATTTATTACCTGTCAATAGCGATTGCCAAATTTAGTTACGTACTGTACGTACGTATTATCATTGTTTGTGGTTTATGCACGAGATAAAAGGGTCTAGAATTACATTTTAGATTCAAGGTCCAAACCGTGGTTCTCTAAAATAGGTATTCCTTAAATTACTTGTTATTTTACAAACTTTAATCTAAAATATGTATTACTTAAATTACTTGTTATTTACAAACTTTAATCTAAAACCGTGGTTCTCTAAAACAAATCTACTTGTTTATTTTACAAACTTTAATCTAAAATAAATATTCCTTAAATTACTTGTTTGATCCTGCCATTTGCCTAATTATCAGCCTGTTTCGAGCAAGAGGAAAACCACCGGCTGATGCTACGTTCTACTGTTACAATGATAGCCGATGCAATCTCACTTGCTAATTTTCCCGGGAGCATATCATCGTTTTAGTTCAAATTACTCAGCTCAAATTACTCTCAATGTATTCTGCGGACTTAAAGTCCTTTAATTGAATTTATTTCTGGTGCCTTTGAGCCGGCATTCTTCCAATCACAAACCTATGCTTTTCGAACTAGCTCAAAACCGGCCCAAACTATCCATTAATCGTTATACGTATAACGTGCAGCATTTTATACTACACAACATATGATATGTAACATATGAATGAAACTTATACGATACACGGTATTTACATAACAATGCTTATACAACATACAACATTTATGACATATGGCTCTTATACGATATATGGCACCAATACAGCATATGGCACCATACGGCATACGGCACCTAATATGACATACGGCACCAAATACAGTATACAGCACCTATTATGGCATACGGCATGTTTATTTATACGGCAAATGTGCCGTATTGCCGTCATATTTTTAGCAAGGTAGCTATCTTCAAATTTTTAAATGTCTGCATCTCTAGTTGTAGTATAATATTCAGCATGACTTCAGAAGTTTCTTGATACTGCTCAGAAATAGTAATAGCAAGAATCTTTTTAAGTAAATTTTTTGTATTGATTTTAATATCTAAAAACCACTGACTTGGGATAAGAGTTACATAAAATATAGCCAACAGAGAATATGTATCAACGTGAAAAAAATGATAACAAATCAAACTCTTATTAATTAAAAAAAAACAACTACATAAGTAAGTGCTATCTTTAAATAATATAATATAATAACTATGCCTTACAGCCCCATAGCATGCATATGCCACACTTGAAGGATTAAGTTAAATGATATATTTTGTATCATTTGTTTAAATAGAATTTGATATGTGTCAGAATCTTGCTCTCTGATCCAAAGGCTATCTGCATATTATTTATATTATACTAAAAAATATATTAGTACTATACTGTATAATATATACTAAAAACAGCATACAACTTACTTCAATCAAATTTTGCTATTTATGAACTTGATTAACATCATAGCATATACTTTCATTTATTTGATCTCTTTGTTTATTTAGCATATTAGAAGTAAAAAACTTTTCTAATACTTTATTAACATCAGAAGCGACGATTTAACATTGGTAATCCAATAGCTGAAATAGCATTGTATTGTATTTCAAAATTCAGCAAAAATTTACTTTGCTTAATATAATCACTAAGACTAATTAGTAAATCATATAACAAAGTTGAGAAATCAACTTTTTGATGTATATTGAAATTAACTAACTTAATTCTTTGAGTGCTTTGTGCACCTTCTGTAAAATATTTATTAATCTACAGAATTGCCATGATTTTTTAATCTTATATAATATATCATTTAAATACTTTAAAACAAACAAATAATTATTTAACAGCTTCAACCACTGACTCTCAAAAAGAGCTTTACATAAACTATTATTATAGCAGTAAAACTCTGATCGAAATATCTTAAAATGAGAACCCAATTTACTCTTTAACTTTTTTTAAGATTTAAATTGATATAAAATATACACATTATCCCTTAAATTGTTTTGCAGCCAAATTTGCCTGCAAACTTTTTTAAATTTTAAAATATTTTAATAAAATGTTAA
>CAJVPY010005992.1:0-10922 GCA_910591965.1 Dentiscutata erythropus | reverse complement strand
ACTATTGTTTGCAAAGAAATTTACATAGTAAAAGAGAGGTTTTTTAAAGATATCTCAGTACTCACCAGGCTGATTTTAATGCTCTAACTACCACTAGATGCGTCTTGGCAAGCTTTACAAAAGTCTCTTAAGCAAGAAAGATGATTAACTTAGTATAAAAAAAGTTTACCTTGGGCAAATGCCATATTCGCACCATAGTAAATTTATATAGTAATCTGAGTTACTTTTTACTATGATCACGCATCAGTTGACTGGAGAATCATCAATTAAGTAAAATGTTGTACCTGTAATATCAAGTCTATTTTGTGAAGTTTGTCCCGGTAAGAGTACTGAAGAAATTTCTGACCACCTAGAATTGCAAGTAATTATGATGAATAAATCTGGTTTGCCAAATGTCTGCACCAGTGTCATAGAGTCTTGATATTGTTAATATATATTTTGAGAACTTTCTATGAATAATGAAGATAAAATAATTCGAGTTCCTATGTCAGTAGTATTTGTTATTCCAGATTGATATGAATTATGTAAACCCTGGTAAAGTTTTTTACAGAGTTTATTTTAATTGAAGCATAGGTAATTAAGACATTCAGATTCAATTTTAACATAGTTGTTGATGATATATTGTTAAAAGAGTTGTCCACCATAATGGAGTAATAACATTGAATTTTGGTGAATATGTAATTTATATGCATAATATTGCCTGGCAGTTACTTTTTTTTGCGCAATCATATTTACCCTGTGGAAAAAAAAAGATATATTGTATTGGGTCATATAAATCATTTGTTTTAGAAACAAATTGCAAACTTTGAGATTTTGATTCTACAATAATGTCTCATTTTACAAAGCCTACTGGATATAATCTTCTATCCAAATAGCCACAATTTGTGAAGCTATCAGTGTATTATATGTGCATTGATTTAGACTATGGTCAGCTTTAATAATAAGTCGAAGGTTATCAACATTGTTACTAGTGGCTATTGAGCAAAAGTTGATAACAAAAAAGTTATATTGATCTAGAATTGTTTTGATAAATTCTAAAGTGTTTTCACGAATATTAGATATTACAATAAGTTAGTTATTTATTTTATGCTTAGTATCATAAATATATAGTTGTAGAAATTTTTGTATCATATTTTCTGGAAAAAGAGAGCCTATCAAGTGGTATATTCTACCAGGTACTCAAAATATATATATTCTATTTTTATCTATTTTCAATAGTTAACTTGTTAACTGAATTTTACAAATAATATTAATAATAAAAATATAATAATATATATATTTTACCACTGGCCAAATCTTTATCTAATTTTACTCTCATAGACGTGAAAGCAAAAATACTGTTATAAGCATGAATGTTTTTGCGAAATTTATCTCCTACATCATCATTTCTAATATATAATTCCTTTAAGGGTGTAATAGGTTCAGTATAAGCTAATCTATGTTATTTTATCAATAATATGTTAATCATATAGTTTGTATTAATAATATATTTTTTTATTGATCTTTAACTTACTTAATCTTTCCTTTTTTACAACAATCACTTCCATTTCTTCTAATAATAATTTAGCATTACAGTAAGGACAAAGTTTAGAGAATTTGAGAATGCAGCAATTAGATAATGTTGTTTTTTTAAAGTTTATTGCAATTTTATATAATTTTTGTAGTTTATTTTTTGAAGTTTGTGTTTGTTGATATTTTTGCTTTTGTGCAGTATCAGCTGATTTGATATCTTTTGCAGTTCACAGAAGTGGAACACAAAGAGGTAGTATTTTAGATAGGAAATACAGTTACTGCTAGTAATATAGATTAGATAGAAAATATAGTTACTGCTAGTAATGTAGATTAGATAAAAAATACAGTTACTAATAGTAATGTAGATAATTCTGGTAACATACAAAGTTCAAAGAGAATTCATAGCTTTTTATATGTTTTTTACTACATTATATATATTGTTTTATTAACTGATTGATTAATAATTGTATATTGTTCTAAATTAATAATTTTCATTAATAATTTTGATTAGAGTAGGAAGTATTTTATTTGCATCATGCGATTTTTATTTTTTCAAATTCATTAGTAAAATTTTTAATTTACTCAGCTTTAGATGACTTCTATCTATCTATTTTTATCTTTAAATATGATTATGATCATAGTGTAAATCTTATTTTGATACTTATATGCATTATTACTTCATAATTGAGATAATTTTTATTTATTTATTTATTTTTTGTATCAATTAAATATATTAATGATCGTTAATCAATTAGTTAATAACTTATCAATTAGTTTATAATTGCATATTGTTCAACATTTTTGTATCATTATTATTTGATATTTTTAATGTTAATCACATAATCAACTAAGTAAAAAAGATATTAAATAGAGGAATTTTAGATTACATCTCTACTATATAAGAGATTATTAGTTAATCAAATTATACAGTATTTAGTGGTTACTTGATTAAATTGCAAATCTGACAAATTGACAATGTCTAATAATTATAGACTTGAAGAACAGGTATAATATCAATTTTAGTTATAATTAATTAAATTTTATATTCAATATTATTATGAATCATGTGGATAATCAAAAATGTCATAATAATCAGAAATGTTGCAATTGTTATATATTTGATGTTCACATAGTTGTTTGAAAAAATGTTATAATTGTTACATGCAGATAATTAAAAAAATGTTGCAAATCTTATGCAAAATTGGGATAAGTATTTCACAGATTAGTATAGTATAGTATATCTTTATATCAAGCAAATTTCAAAAATTATCTAATAGCCAGATAGTAATTTTTACACATCACATGTTATTTTTCTGATTCACAAATTTGTTAGTAACAATTTTAAATCTAATTGACTTTAGACAACTTCTATCTATATATTTATATTTAAATTTACAGTATATATCTACAATTATAATTATGATCATGGCACATATATAATTTTCATATTTTTATACATTATTACTTTATAATTAATTATATGATTATTAATTTTATAATCATGTCGCAAGTATTTATATGCATCATTACTCTATATTATTAGAGATAATTAATCTTTTATTTCATTATTTGATTTGATGTTTTTAATATTTTAATCGCATTCTCAATTAATAACAGAAAAAATATCAAATTGATGAATTTCAGATTACTTCTCTAACTTATAAAAAATTATTAGTTAATTGAATCATATATATTTATCTGATATTCGTTTAAATTCAAATCTGACAAATTGACAATATCGTAATAATTATAGACTCTAATGAACAGGTATTTTATTAATTTTAGTTATAGTCAATTAAGTTTTTATATTCAATAATGTCATAAATTATGTGAATAATCAAAAATGTCATAATACTTTAGAATACTGCAATGACTACATATTTGATAATCACATGATCATTCAAAAAATGTTGCAAAAGTTACAAAAGTTATATATATGTAGATGATTAAAGAAATGTCGCAAATCTTATATCAATATTACATATATAATAGTTATAATAATACTCACTGTTCAGCAAGTAACCAATCAAAAATGTTTAAATAGATAAACCCAAAATTAGGTGGTAGAGATTTTCAGGAAAATACAGTATTATGATAGCTGGTTTATAAAAGCATATTGCTATAAATAGCACAAATAATTAATATAGATAGTTTTTAGCATTAAAATTGCTAATATGTTAGTATAGTTAATACTTTTTAAAATTGTTATTATAACTAGTAAATTTATAATAATAGCAGGTTTTTTTAAAAAAAAATATTAATACAACCAATTGTTAGTTAGTCCAGCTGCTAATATTACCAGAGTGATGTGCATATATAGATTATTTCAGCAATTTTGAATTTGAAAAATTTATTTAAGCTATATAATGTCCTTAAAATTGCTAAGCTATATATAAATATAAATATACTTTTTTAAAAAACTAATAATATATATTATTTAAAAATATTTTGTTCTATTCAGCTTTTTATACAAAGCAAAGTACAAGCTATTTTAAGAAAAAAAAACAAATTTTAACTTTTGTTATTGTTCTTGCTGCAATAAAAAACGTTTCTTTACAAATAACACTAGTTTATTGAATAGCTAGATAATTACAAGCTATTTTTGCTAAAGTAGAAAACTGATATCTATTTAATACTTACTAGTTAAGAGGATTTTTAAAACATAAAGGTGAAGATAAGTACAAATCTAATTCTTTTTAAGGTTTATCTAATTGCTAATCTAATAAAAATTTAAAAAGCTTTCTTTTTTTATTTTTGAAAGCAAAAATAGTAGTATTTGTTGCTAAATTTTGTAGCATATATTAATTATTAAATTGTACAAACTTGCAATAGCTTTAACTCTTTTTTTACTATATTAAAGTGTTGTAAGTTTTGAAGATAGATTAAGGATTGCAGTGATAGTAATAGACTTATCAAGAAGCAATTATATATTCTTTTTCTAAATATATTTTTTCATCAATAAATTTATCAAAATGCTGAAGAATTTCTCCAAAGTATAAATAAATATCAGATATTGTTAGATACAAACTTGATAAAAGTAGCTTAGTTGCTTGAAGTATAGGATAAAGAAAACTAATAATAATATTAATTTTTTCTACTCATAATTGTTAAAAACATATGTCCAAGTTGGTACTTAGTTACAACAAGATCAAGCTCAGCATTTATTAATTTAAATTGATATAACATATTATAAATACTGTTCTATTAAGTAAATATTTCAATTTTTGATATAATATATTGTCTTTTATTTATTGTACAAAAATAGTAAAGATTATTGCATAAAATAGTAGAATAGTAAACTTTAGTTATGAAACTTCTAACTTTTTTAATTAATTCTGTTTGTAGTTTCATTTTGTAACTAATAGCAATATTAAGAATATAAGCTGCTTATTTATAATAGTATTGTAAATAATTAAAAAATTTTAACATATAGATAAATAAATAAAAAAAATATAAAAAATAATATAATACTAACTTATAATGTTTGAACTCAAATTTATTCTGCTCTTTTTTTAATAGATTGCTACACATAATCATTGAAGAATAATTATTTATCATTAATAAAATAATAATATTATTATTATTTATATTATTATAAAGCTAGTTAAGTTTTTCTTTTATATATATACCTATATAGTTAAGTTCAAAATAAATAAGATCAAATAAAAATCAGTTCATTTTCTATTTATCATTAATAAAATATGTAGTTACTCCAAGGTATGACTAATTTAAATATGAGATTCAAATGTCTGCAGTAAATACAATTTTATAACTAAGATTTTTTGTAATAAGTACTCTTTGAGTTTGAAACTAAGACATAATTTGTTTTTATATAATTATGTGTTGATTGAATATAATATAAATCAAGTATACTTATTATTTTGCAAATAGAGCTTGAATACTAATAACAAAATTTAATAAAAACATGATATATTCTTCTATTTGTTAAGCATTACTTTTACTATATGATTTAGAGAACAAAAGTTTTCATTTTTGGTTTAAAGCAATATTACAATTAGGCTGTTTATTAAAATAATCTGCTAAAATCTCTGTTGAATTTTTGAGGCTATATTTTTGCTAATAGTCCTTAAAGTCATATACAACAATAGTGGATTTACTTTTTTATGTATAAACTTCTACATATTGTAGTTAATAGTTTATTATTGATTTTGTAATTAGTTGTTTAAAGTAATACTATAATAGAGTCTGTAGATTTAGAAGTTTCTTCATTAATATCAAATGAACTAGTTTCTATATTAGATAGGTTAAATTCTTTATTAAAAATATTTGGATCTTTAAAAAAAGACATTGTACTAATATAATAATTTGCTTTATTTTTCTTTAAATTGTGATTTTTTATATATATTTTTTAAGAAAATTACTACATATCACTAGTAGTAATTATTACTAGTTCTAAAATTTGTTAGAGTTAGAATTAGAAATCAGATAATTATTTTTTGGATTTTGTTAAATTTAGCAAGTTGCGATATCGCAGATTAATATTTAAAAAAAATTTAATATTATTATTAGTTTAGGTTAGGGTGCGAAATAGTATTGAGATTAAGGTTAGAGAACACATATATATTCAAAATTAAGTGCTAAAAACTTTTAATTAGAAGCCCAAGACTAGTTAATGAAATTTCAAGATATTTGAAGTTTGAGAATTATATTTTGGTGCACCCATGCACATAGTGCACCCCCTAGCAAACTCTTAAGTTAATATTAGTTAGGGTTAGGGTTAGGGTTTAGGTTAGAGTTAGATAAAATTGCAAGAGGAGCATTTTTACTTAGTTTACAACAGGAGTTACCCTAGTAAAATTTTGAGATATAGCATATTTTATATAAAGTCATAATTAGTTAGGGTTAGGGTTAGGGTTTAGGTTAGAGTTAGGTAAAATAGTGTAATGATCATTTTTTGTTAGTCGCACAACAGGGTTACCCTAGTAAAATTTCGAGATATAGCTAGGGGTGCACCATGGTGCATGGTGCACCATTTTTTAAAACCCTTGAAGTTTTTGATATTTTTTGCAATTTTTTTAATTTTTCGTTAGTTTTTGTTACACAAGATTCTGTGATCTAATTGGTCAATCATATTAATCTGCGATATAGCAACCTGTGATATTTAACAATTTCCTATTTTTTTTATATAATATAACAGTAATTGTCTAACCAGTGGGTCCTTGTGAGTTTCATTTTAGTTGATATAGTTTATTGTGTAGTAGTGCTTCAATGCTAATAGATATGATAAAAGAGTTGCAGCCACAACTTTGTCATACATGTGAGTGATAAACTTAACCAGATGTTCCTTTGCTATTGGCTATATCTGGTCTTGCTGATTAAGCCAGTTCTTGTTTCTTGCTAGAGCTTTATATTGCTTTACTACAGATTTATATAATTTATTTGTTTTTGTATTTAGACCAAGTATTGATGCAGCCTGTTGGTCCAATAGTTAAGTGGAGAGTAGCCAGAGTGTTGTTAGTGGGTCCACTTGTTCATTTGTTGTTTCGGATAAGGAGAGAACTTTAGGGTTTTGATTTATTAAGTAAGAGAAGGTATAGTAGATATTAGATGGGCATATTTTGAGAGAATTACAGGCTGTAAATATCATGACAAGAGATTTTTGCTTAAAAACTCTCTATAACTATTTCATGATGATAAGTCTGCATTTGAGTTTGCTTTGCCAGGTATATACTTAAACTTGAGTGAAAAGCCACCATAAATTTGGGCCTAATATATTTGTACTATAATATTATTAATTGCAGGTTGCTTGCAGAAGCCTGCATAGACAGCCTCAGTATTTGCTTGATTATCAGTTCATATAATAAGCTGTTTCTGTTCAAATAGGTACAAATGTTATTATAGCTACAAGTGATGTAAGAAGCTCATGCTCTTGAATGCTGTATTGGGATAAGTTTATATTCTGAGACCAACTAAATAAAGTAAAGTATAATCTATATACTGTGCCACCCCCAGATTTGAGGAATTAATAAATAGGTTTTGCATAGCTAGGCTAAGCCAGTTTTGGTCCTCCATTAAATATATATCTGACTATTTTAAAAGTATTGCAACCTACTACCTAATGTTAGACCTCATCACATTATTGATTTTAATATGTGATTTAGGGCCACTTGCTGCACCAAGAGCCTTGATAAAGCACTAATAAATGAACAGCCTTGTGGAAGAACCTGGCAGACCTATATTACTGATCTAACCATAGACTGAAGCTCTTTTTTGAAACACCGTTTTTTGTCTAACCATTGCTCTAACATGGTGGCTAATTTAAGCTTTTTGGCCAGAGAAATTGTTGCTAAGAGTGTCTCTGTATCTATTTGAATTCCCAAAAATATAATCATAGTACTTGGGTCTTCAAGCCTTGAAGGCTTTTACGAAATATTTAAAATGCTAAGAATATGGAGAAACTGATTACTGTATAAGCGCGTAATAACACACATAGGCGTTATTTCGAATTTTCAATTTTTTTAAAAATGCCATATTTGACTCAAAATAACGCCCATGCGCGTCTCAAAATAATGCGCCCTATATATGTACAATATTATCATTCAAGAAAGTAGTTAAAATTTTTTTTCAAAATTAGCATAATGATTCGAATTATCGCGCATGCGTGTCCCGAAATAACGCGGAGGGGCTCAAAATAATGCGCCCCTGCACGTTATTACGCGCTTATACGGTAAGCTCTTGCTAAGCATTTGTGTATAATATAATAAGAAAATTATCCACATAGTAGATTATAGATTGCATGTCTTGTTGTACCACCACCCATACTAAAATATCTACAAATCTGCAGAATATGCCTTCAAAGGCTCGATTGCCAAAGACCAAGGCCTTATCAAAATATAACTGACTCTCAAACATAAGATCTTGCAATAATTAGTCAACTAGATAAACAGGAAGAATTCTGTAAACATCTTTAATATCCACTTTAGAAAGCAAACATCCTTTTCCATAATGAGTAATTTACTGAATAGCATGATTGATATTTTCATATCGTGTAAAAAACTAAATTTTGTTGATGCTATTATTTACACTCGCTCTAAAAGAAGCTGAGAGGTGTGATATAATCTAGTAAATCTTGGGGTTCATGTTTTTTTTCTCTACAAGACCACATGGGTTGACTTGAAATACCAGACATAGTAGTTGTTATATTGAGAAATGACCATATATTTATCTAAGCTTTAGCTCCTCTTGGATATATCTTGCAAGTAATAGAGAATTTGTCTCTATTGACTTAAGATTCTCTTGAATTATTGTAGTTCTTTAACCAGTGAAATTAAAACTAAAGCAATTTTTGAAACCCTCAAAAAGATAGGCTATAAGTAGTTGATTGGGATGGCTATATGTAAGATACTCAAAGTTATTTAAATTAATTGGAGTAGTGACATTAAAAGTGGCTAGATCAAGCTGTTTTAAAATATCTGTTTCAAGAGTATTCTTTGTGGAGAAATAGCAGTAAGTGTATACTTAACTAACTGCAACACAAGAGGCTTATTTATTGTAATGCCTTTTGCTACTTTGTACTATGACAAGTGCTTGAATAGTAATTGCTGGGCTGAATTAGCAAAATAATTAGCCTATGGTATATTTAAGGAGTTTACTCAATAAATAAACTATCTTATGCTAATAGAGCTATCAAGACAGCATCCATTCAAATATGTATGTATTTTTTTTTTATTGTTTATTCTTTTTTGTTTTTCTTTTTTGTGACAGTCTTTCTTATCTTATTTGTTCATTTATATGCAGTATAATGGTATTATTCAATTAGAAATTGTTCTTTTGAATATATAGAACTTGTGTACTAAGTGAATCATTATTTTCATTACTTGTTTTTTTTTCTATTTTTTATTATTATTATATATATTTTTTTTTATTTCTTTTGTATATATATTTGTATTTGAGCTATATTAACAATTTTAAAAAATTTGGAGTACTTGTATAAACAAATATTTGTTGTTTATTGTATGTGTTTTCTCTATCTTGCTATTATCAGTAAGGCTTGTTTTCCTTGAGTTGAACTTCTTAAAACAGCATTGCTCATTGTGGTTAGTTTTTTTGCAGATTAAACAGATATGAACTCTTCTACAGACCTTTTTATCTGCACAGTACTGCTTGTTCTGGTTGATACATATTTCTTTTTTATCAGACCAACTGATATTGAAGCGTGTAGCACAATATGTATTGTTTTTTTGTCTTTTTGCTGTAGTTATATCGAAGTTTTTTTCTTCAACCTTCATATCTCATTCACCAAGAGCAGAGTTTCGATTTGTAACTAATGTAATTCTCTGGTTCTCATTATAAACTATTACTACTTGAAAATTTTGTCTAATACACAGTTCATTTATATAGCCACTATACCAATTCAACTTCTGTTCTCTGTTTTAATAGATAACCAGAATGGCATTTATATAAGACTTGAAAGCAAGCAACTACTCAGAGATATCCATAAAGGCTGCAAGTCTTGGCTGCTTCTTTATTGAAATAGTACCACCTTCAGCAGACTGCAAAACAAGATCATTATAAGCTCCTTTTATGTTACTTAGTAAGTTCTTTTGTGTGAAATCCTGGAGGTTTATATATAAGCTAAAAGCAACAGCTTTCCAAAGCTTAGTTGATACACTGGGCTTATATAATAGGCTCTCAATAATCTTTTGACCCTCTGTTTAATTTTTAACCTACTATAAATATATTAGCAGCCTGAAGGTTTGAAAACCCTTGAACATTATGCATGTTCTTGAACTTTACATAATCAAAAGATGGATCCTTCCTTGATGTCACTTTATATAGTCACAAATCTGTGAAAATTATCACTAATTGCATAGAGATAGTTGTAAAGCTGTTGTTGATAGAGCTTGTTCAGATGCTAACTTTAGAAGCTCTTGCAATAAGATCATTCAGAACTGGGGTTGGAGGGTATTTACCTAAAGCTGAGGCAGTTTCTTTCCCTTTTTCAGTTGACCAAGAATTGTCAGATGCATAAAGTGATCTTTGCTGTTGTTGTGGTGAGTCTGTAAGGTCTATTGATGAAGAGCTATCAACATAAGTAAGAGTGCCACCTGATATGTTTAACCATACTACCTGGGCTAAGGTGTTGTTGATATTCACTTGCAGTTGTTCAATCCAAAGCCTTTGTTTATTGAACATAGAATTAGTATATTGCTTAATCAAGCTAATAAGGGAGCTTCCAGAAATCAGCTGATTTTTGAGTGGGTGGGTGGGTCAGCCAAAGTATCAAGTGTAATTCTGGCCAAAATTATTAAATTCCGGTCAAAATTAAGAATTTTTTTTAAGCCAAATTATAAATTTATTATTGTTATAAATAAAAAAAAAAGCATATAGTTGTGAAGACTAAAATACTTATATCTCATGATATACTAAGCTGATTTTAATATTTTACT
>CAJVPY010005991.1:0-10924 GCA_910591965.1 Dentiscutata erythropus | reverse complement strand
ACCTAAAAAATCTGATCATAGTAAAATTACTAATACTGCTGACATAGTTTTGATTTACTAGTTGAGTTACCACCCCAGTACGTACGAAACCTTTGTCTGTGTACATGACATTCTTGCCGGATAAACTATTATCTGTTTTTTCGAAGAAACTATATTGATCGGCATAAAAAAAGGTTTTTAATAAATGCCAATTCGGGTTTAGTTCGAGGTGAAGCTCCATTAAGAACCGTCTCTGGGATTCTAATGGTGGGAAATGAAGTCATAGTCGTGTAAATGAGTATATTGGGACTCCGCAGCAAAAGGGGATGTGCAAAAAATTAAAAGTTTTAATCAATCTAATTCAAGATATTGAATTTTTTTTTGTATTTTTTTTTAATTATATGGGCTGAAATCGACAAATTTTCAAAAGCAGTTGTATTAATAAAATTTTCTTTAAAATTATGATTTATTATCTTTGCTACCAATTACAGAATTTTATACCATTTTTATTATACAATATCATATCTATATATTATGAATTGGTTATCGTTATAGAATTCCCTGCTATTTTAATTATGATAGCCATATTGTTTCGAGATCCTAACACTAATAATAAAAACACATACCGATAAATATAGATCGGATCATAATATATAGTAATACGTAGCAACACATACTATACAAGCTTGATAATTAAAACCCGGCCGGGTCAAATTCAGAAAAATTTTGAAATGTTTATAAAAAAATTTTATAGTTTTTTATATAAAATTTTTTTGAAGATAAAATTAAAAGTCAGGTTCCTTATATCAAAATTTATGATAAATTTTTTTTTTGCTAAGCGAAAACAGATTTATATATTTATAAATTTTATATATTATAATAATTAAGTAACTTTTATATACCATAATTTCTAAATAAATTTTTTATATAAATTTTATATATTATAATTACTCGTAATTTTACCCTAACCCCAACTCTAATTATATCCTAACAAATTATTTATTTGACTACTAAACATGCTATTATATTTGCTAAATGTTAAATAACCGTTATTATTTATAATTTTATTTATGTATAAATTATAACTGTAAGTCTACAATGGGTTTATAGATCTATGTATAGTTTTTAAATAAAATATACATAAAATATTTACATAACTCTACATAAAAACAACTTCGTATTACTTCTAATTCTAAAATATAATTTAAATGTTTCAGGGAATTGTTTTTATAAGTACTATCGCTAACCCGTTTCCTATGTTTGCTTCAGTTCTCTTAAAGGATTAGTGTATTATTTCTGCGGAGAAACTTTATTAATTCCTCTCCCAAGGATTTTGGAGAGATTTTATATAGGGCTTTCATCAACGTGACTCTGCAACCGATTTTATCGTAAGATTCAAAGAACTTTCTTCAATATTATTTGCTAATCCTCTCATTGACGTTGTATTAAAGTCAACCTCTTTGTTGTCATGAGAGAGGAATAAATCTACCCATTCCTTGCTTACACGTAAGCGAGACAATAGGGTGGAATTATTAGGTGTTCGCTTGAAGTATTCATGAACTCTTTTGTTTGATATATAGTTGATGTAGCTGATGAATCCGCACGCAAAAAGAAAGTCTGTACCATATTTAAGTTTTTAAAATTAAGCGGTATAACTCAGGAGGTAAATAAACCTAAACGCACCAGCGATATAATGCTCTTTGCTCTTGAATATAGGCTAATGCTATCATGTTGAGAAGTTAAGAAAAATTTTAGTACATTATAACTATCTTTGGTCTAATTCAAAAACCCTCAACTAACATGAATGATACCTGGGTGATACTTTTTATGTAGGGGACCAACTTATACCTCACCTATGCGCGAGTTCCACAAGCGATTATTGTAACAGCGACTCATACTAAATCCTGCTCTTCTTGTTGAAAGAAGTAATAAGCCTTTCATCGTTGAAATGGCTTTTTGGTTCAGACCAAAATATTGAAATAATAATTCCATACCATAAGACAGTAGGGTGGAATTATTTAGGTTTTTAAAAATTAAACAGTATATTTCGGGAGTGTTGAGAAGTTAAGAAAAACTTTAGTATGTTATATAACTAATTAAAGTTTATAGATTTCAAATTACACCTGATCTTGCGATTTAATTGGTCGCAGAGTTTTTTAGGGTGTTTTTACTAGAGATTGAGAGCCAACCTAGTATCGTCCATAAAAAATGTAGCTGATGCCATAATTGATACATGAAATTTGAAGTTCTGATCAATTTTTTTTTTTCTTTAACTAAACACTAGCGTCTGTCTTAAATAGTGCACATATAAAAATGATTAAAAGTTGAAATGATGGTGAAATTTGAATAATTTAATATGAAATTTTAGAATTTTTTAGTGTATTATCCTAGCTTTTTTTTTTAATGATAGGTTAGAATTTAGGGTTAAAATTGCTTAGAAAAGAGTATAAATAGTTTCATGTTTTCAAAAGGAGACCCAAATTTCACTATTATCCGCGACAATAAATAATTCAATATTGACATTTTAAAAGAATACGATGTTTCTTACTTCGAGCACATTTAAATTGATTCATTCGAATTTCTTTATCGCATAATTTCATATCTTTATACAACATGCGGAACAATACAGTATAACGAAAATGATTAATAATCAAGAAGTCATAATCTCGTGACGATCAGTAACGTCAGCTACATTTTTTATGGGCGATACTAGGTTGGCTGGATGTTAAGTGGCGCGTCTGGTGCAGTTCGGTCCTGGTCCCTAAAAAGTCTGGGTCCGAAATAGTTATCTATTTCAACTCCCTGTCAAAAAAATTAAAAGCCGGTTCTACTCTAATGGTTTACTGTTTTCATAAATCCTGGGACACCCTAAAATTTGTCGAAGTCTATCGGCCGAATTTGATAAGTTATTGATTTCGTTATGATTAGTGCGTGATCAGTATATAAAAAAATTATTGTTATAGCACATTGTTCGATCAATATTATATTACATTCGCAACGTCAATTATTTCAACACCATTAAAAATTTTTTTTTTTTGCCATATCCAATATGTATGATACAAAAATTTATGCCAAAAACTGTTCTTGCCAATTAACTAAAAAAGTTTTGAACATAAAACATATTGACTTCAAGTTTGTTTTGTGAATCTTTTTATTATATAATTATCTTTGGTAACTTATATAGTATAGCAAATTTGTTATTAATAAATACAATAAAGAAAATTCGACTTTTAATACGTAACACTACACTCCATATTACACGAGTAGGCACTAATAAAAAAAAAGTTTAAATACGATCAGGGGTTGTAAAAAAATGCAACACAAGTTGAAATCAGAGGTCAAGATTTTATTAATATTTGTCGACGATGTCTTAATAATTATAATAAAGTTCAAAGTATGTATAACGTTTATTTAAAGTGATGGTAATTCATCAACACAGTCATACCTCTGAAATTGTTTGAGAACTCGACCCACAGAAGACCTGTTAACACCCAAACGTTTAGCAATTACTCTAACTTAAGCCTTCTAAGTTCCTTCAACTATTTTCCAAGAATATGTTTGAAAAATCTTAGTAACAAATACTTATGTATTATGCATTTATATAGCACCGAGATAAATAGCTTATCGAATTCAGCCGAATAGACTTCGGCAAATTTTTTAGGGTGTCCCAGAATTTATGAAAACAGCTGTAAATAACTTACTGTAATCAATTTTTGTCACTATTAATTGAGGCACATCCCTAAAGTTTAATCACTAATAACATATACTTACAACTAATAATAATCCTATATGATGCCAGGCAATGGCCTGTTAGGGAAATGACCTCCGGAAAAATGAACAATAATGGAGTTATTACAGTAATCAATTAAACTTGTCAGTGAAACGTATTGTCGGTGAAACGTACGTGCTGTCAGTGAAACGTACTGTCGGTGAAACATATTAATACTGTATTGTCGGCAAAAAACATCGGTGTAATTATTGTCTGTGAATAAATTGTCGGTAAAATAAACATGTCGGTGAATTACAGCTGTTTTCATAAATTCTGGGTCCCTAAAAATTTTCTCGTTTCCCGAAATCCCTTCGGTTTCGTCCTAAAGGTCACCGGAATCACGTCATTGTCTTCGGAACTTCATTCCGGAGATAGCGATGTATTTTCCGAAGAGTTAGATGATCCATAGGACGAAACCGAAGATATTTCGGGAAATGAGAAAATTTTTAGGTGTCCAGAATTTATGAAAACAGCTGTAAGAATGTTGGTGAACTAAATGTCGGTAAAATAAGCATGTCGGTATGTTGGTGAATCAAATGTCGAGGAAATAAGGTCTGTGAATTGATTTTCGATGAACTGAGGCGTTGATGAAATGAGCACCACCGGTTTGGCTTTATAAAATACAGTCAGACTTTCTAAATACATTATTATGATGGGACTACGTATATGTAAAAAATTAGTTAAACGTATATTTAGAGAGATATTGCATATGGGGAGGTAAAAATCTATAAGTTCTATATTATTAGTTGGGCCTAAATGAAAATGTGTATTGTTAGAGGCAAAAGGGAAGGGACACGGACTACCCAATCACCACCAAATCAACACAACCAACCCACAATATACCCAATGGGTAGAGGCGATTACGATTTGGCAAGGTAAGGCTAAATCGGATATATTGTGGGACAAAAACGACCCAATTACTATTTTTCAAGAACACTCAATTGTTCTTTATTAGAGGGAGAAAAGAGCCCATTTTTGTAACAATTTTTACATGCGGGGGGGAGACAAAATCGAATAGTTTTTCTAAATCTAAGCCCGCAACCAAAGCACGCCATTTTTGGCTTTGCTTGGGCTTTTTCACGGGCTTACTCTTGCCGCCATATCTCCTTTTACCGCGGTCTTGAAGGCTTCGTGGGAACGATTTCTCCACGATTCTTCACGATTTCGTGGGAGCGGGTTTTTGTCACGTTTATGGGTCTCGTGACGTCGAATTTAGCGCAGCGGGTTTTGGCGGTTTTGCCACTAGCAGTATTTAAAGGAAGGCTTCATAGGTGAGGTTGCATTTAGGAGGTCTGACTCTATAAATTTATATCTACTGTATTTGATTGTTATTTATATATATACAATTATAAAACTTTGTAAAATTTGTCTGCTGATAAATAAAATTTTAATGTTAAGTTTGAAAAATTGTAAGCCGTAAGATCGATCATAAGGATGGGCCGGTCGTGACTCGAATAATTCGGGTTCGAATCATAAATTTTTTAACTCGCGAGTACTAATGAGTTAATTATTAATGTATAATGAAGTTAATACTTTGCATTAATAAATTTGTAAGCTGCATAAATAATGTAATTTTACGTAATTACGTAATTCTTAAAAACTATGTACGTAAAGGTATAACTTCCACTTATGGATGATAAGAAAATGGCACTCATATATAGGGATGTATTACATAAATTACTTTGTTACGTTTCATGTAAATTACATTGTAACTTACGAAATTGTAATGTAACTTTACATTGAATAGTGCATTGCCACATGATAATTTTACCGACATTACAAAAGTTTAGCCAGCGCTAATAGATATCCATTATTATGTTCGGAATTGTAATTTTTATTTATTTTTAATAAAAATTTTTGCAAAAATTATTCACACGATAAAAATTACATGTAATTTTGATTTCAGAAGATTACACAAAATTTCGTAAAATAACGTAAAATTACAGTAATTTTCCATCCCTACTCATATAATGATGGACTTCAAATTTAAATTAACCACCTCGCCCGTAAGCACAGAATATTTAAAGATAGCTCTAGTTGATCTAGTTTATTGCATTCGCAACTTGTAATTGATATGTATATTTGCTTTATAACACATAAATTGCATTATACTTGTTTTTATAACATACAAAATTGAATTATACTTGCTTCATGTAACTCGCTATTTGAAGTAATTTGTTTTTGTAACTTGCAATTTATAAAATTTATCAATAAACCAATTGCCATGACTCGAATTATTCGAACAAAACTCAACTAAGTAATTCAATCGAATGATTTGAGCACTCTTACGAGCTTATACGAGTCCAGTCACTAGACCGGACTATAACATAGGCCTACTAGTACTACAGTAGAACTGATGAATCCATCCTATTTTTAATTTTATTCCCTATATAATATACCCGGGTTTTTTAATAATTGTTTGATATAATTCTTGTATTACACCAAAATCTTTACTGCATTAGCCTAGTTTATTTTTTTGCAATCATTTGTGAATGTTATATAGAATAAATAAAATTGTATTTATTTTATTATTCCTTAATTTAAACCTTAATAATCATAACAATATGCACGTGCTAATAATTTATGTTTAAGACATATAATATCAGGTGATTCATAGCTAATATGTTTAGTAAATAATTTAAATAATTAAATAAGTATGAATAAAATAACCATCTATAACTCAAATAATTCCTGTTTATCATGTATATTAGTTTTGATTCAATTAAATTAAAATTATATATTACTTTGAATTATTATTCATCAATATCTTTGGTTCCATAAATACGAAGATGATTAATATAAGCATCAAGTTCAAGTAGTTCTTTTTCTGATATCTTGGTCAACTTATCATATTCTTCGTCAGAAATTTGCAATCTTGTTTTTAAAAAGGGTTTAAGAGAAACATATCCAGCAACCATATTACTGACAAGCTGTTAATTTTATAAAATATTAATAATTTTTTAAGATTAATTTTTTAAGATTAATTTTTTAAGATTAATTTTTTAAAAATGATTCAGTTTGTACAATACATTACCGCTTTACTAAGTTCGATATTGTTGTGATTTACACCAAAATAGCATTTTTTTATCTCTTTTTTAATATTTTTCACTTGCCCTAATTTTAGAGTGTATATAATTATTAATGAATTATTATAATAATTTTATCTATAAAATCATATGGATTATAATAAGTAATTAGATGAAGAATCAAAAACCTTGGCTTTGTAAATATTTCTCTAATTTTAGATATATATCCCAATCGCCGCCTCGTTCTTCAAACATTTCAACATCTTCATAATAAATGAATATAACATTATGTAAATGAAAAAATTAAGTCATCGAATATTAAAATACATACGACCATTCCATAAACGTTGAGTAGCTGGTCCTCCATCAATCATTTTAGAAGGTTCATATAACTTTTTTTAAAAAAACAAAATGATTAACAACACACTTATTTAAAATCTTAACATCATATTAATTTTCAATAAATATACTTCTAAGAATCCGCCTGGTTTTAAAACTCTAACAATCTCATTTATCACATATGTCCACTTCTCTTTAGCATATCCAACAACCAAAAATCGTTGAAATACATAATCAAAAGTGTTATCGTCAAATGGTAATCCTTCTTGTGCATTTGCTTTAACGAATTCAAAATTTTTAGGTTTTATCTGAGTTGGTTGGTGTGAAGATATATCTAACCCAATAACCTCTACTAATGGGTATCTAGAAAACATTACAGATAAAGATTAATATTTCTAAATAAAATTTAAAAAAAATCAAAAAAGCTGTATCGTTTTTCATTTTTCTTATTGAGAAATCGATTAATCAATCAGATAATAAATTTTACTAAGTAAAATCAGAAAAAGCTGAAATGCCTATCTCAACACGAATAAAATAATGCCGGGATAGTAATTTTATTTATAATATTTAACCTTAACCAACTTTTTGTTTTAGATACTCTTCCAGATACAGAAATATGAAAGTCGAAAAGAATAATACTCACGTGGTTGCAATTTCAAATGACCATGAACCTGCGCCACACCTAAAAAACGATATTGTATGTTAATATTTTTTAGACAAAATAATTTTTTTTTTTTTTTTTTAGTTTGTAAATTATATGTGATAATTGTTCCGAAATATATATATATGGGTGTCGTCAGCGAAAACCGAGTTTTCCGAAATTAATTTTACAGATCAAACCCCGAAAAAAATGTGATTTAACTCACCATATAACGATAATATATGTTGTGCTTAATTTAAATTTATCAGAAATCGGATCAGAAAGCGGAGCCAGCAAAAATCGAAATTGCAGGTTTTTCGCTTGACGACACCCATATAATTTAAAGTCTTTTTTGAAGTGTTCAGTTGTAATTATCAATATGTTGGGATAATTATTGTGTGAATTTATAATAAAATAATAATAAACTTTTAAAATTATTTTAATATAAATATATGAATTGTAAAAAATAAGAGTTTATAGAGTCGGGGAGCTTTTGTTACGTTCTCCCATCAAGTATAATTACTTAAATATTTACATACATACCCGATATCAAGGATCTTGACATTCGGTTTAAGCAAAATATGTTCGATAGGAGCAGAGAAATTGCTTTGCCAGACATATCTCATTATAAAATGTTGTAAATGTAATCTATCTGATTCATCATCATCGTTTGGTAATTGGTAAACAGCATTTTCTATGTTATGAAATCTTCTACCATCAACATACCGAAATTCTGATTGTGAGTTTTGTGAGTTTCGTGAATTTCGTGAGTTTTGTGAATTTTGTGAGTCCGTAGAATTAGCTCTTCCTCTTGATTTAGAAAATGCACATCCCATACCAATATTGCTTTAAAGAAAGTTGGATTTTTTTTTATTTTCGACAAATAAAGTATTAAAGAATGTAAAAATAGTAATTGCTAATATGGTAATATTTAAAAATATTTTCGTTGCATATTGAAAAAAAAAAGAATTTAAATATTATTTGCTATATCAGATATGTATGTATGTACGTACGTACGTACATACAGTACGTTATGTATGATATTTATACGTATGCATAAAAATATTTGATATTTTCTTTTGACATTATTAATTAGAATTTAGACAAAGAATAACCTTTTATTGCACTTGGTTTTTCCGGTCATTGTAACTACGTTTTCATCTAATAAATTTTGTGATATTTAGAATGCTTTTCAAATTACTGTGATCATAAGATGATCAAATATCACCATAAAATTTCAATCCTAGTACAATATCCGTTTGTATATTAGATCTTGTAGCTTATTAACCAACCAACAATAAAAATTTTCAGTTTCTTCATTAAAATTTCTATAAACTTAGATAATGCTTGGGTTATTTTCATTAATCGAGATTGTTTTCAAATTCTACAGACTTGTATAATTCAAAAATGGGGTTAAATATTGAATTTACAAGACAATTATTAAGAAATCTTCAATCGAAACTAATATAATGTTCTAGCCAATCGCAGATTTCTATGGAGTGTGTAATGTATGAAATTTGCTGATCACAGTAATTTGAATTATAACATCAACAAACTTCGAAGGCCTATACCATATATTTACGTAGCATTACATAAATGGCAATAATATTATGTAATTGATATAAGCGTAAATTCACTTGTATATAAATTTATGTAAGCGTAAATTCATTTAACAAATTATGCTTCTTTTTGTGTAGTATTACTGAAGGTCCGTAGAACCCATAAAATATTTGTAAGATATGGGAGGTTTGCTAACAAAATAGGGTTCCGAGGTCCCTCCGATCAAAAATGAGATTTCAATTTTATATTAATCTTCTATACAAGAACTTTATATAGTTTAAATTTTATACTATATTGTCTTAGTATAAAAGCGAATTATTTGATTCCGGATGAATATAAATCTAAAAATAGAATTATAAGTGATCTTCATGAAATTTATTGGCGCAGCTTAAAATTTGTGTAACATTGTCTTGAAGGGTCATTCCAAAAATCTAATTTTAGTACCAAATTTTTAATTATTGTTTACTCAAAATCAGGTGATTAGTCGGGTCATTTTGTTAGCAAAACTCCCATATTATGTTTTGTCACATAATATTATGTAGATTCATGTAGTAATCTTATAAAAATTCGTGATGAAAGTATAAGTTGCTAACTTAAATATGAGTTACATGTAATTTGTAGATGTAAATTTTATTGTAACTTACGTAAATTATTTGTAAGTTATTAGGCTAAAAATAACTCTCAGAGATGAAATTATGAAATTTGGCTTAAATTATACTTTAGACTATAGCTTAATAACGCTATTTTGGGTCAAGTTGATGTTAATGCTGGTAGCATTGTCACATAATTCGGCCTATTGTAATTTACGAAAGGGCCATGTAAGTTACAGCGTAACTTACCGTAACTTACCATGTAAAGTATGTTGCCAGGTAAGTTTTAACAACCCTAATCAGAGCTAATAATTGTGTATTTACAATAGCTGATGAGACAGCGTATAAAAAGGTACGTATTATACGATTTGATTTAATTAGTTTTGCTTATTTTTGTTTAAAAAAGCCGAGGCTTAAACCAGTTTAATTTAACATCTCAAACTAATTAACCAAGCTATTCCTACTTATTACCCATCCCTATCTGATAATACTATCGGTTGATCTGTGAACTTGTCTAAAATAGATGTAGTTTGACATTTTTAATTTTAAATAACTTTTTATACATCGAAAGTTTTTGACCAAAATGTTCGTCTCGCTGTGACGATTTTAACGAGCTTGAAATCATTAAAATCATCGTAGCGAGACGAACATTTTGGTAATAAAGTCATCAAAAAACTTATCGATGTATAAAAAGTTATTTAAAATTAAAAAAATATCAAACTACATCTATTTTAGACAAGTTCACAAATCAACCGATATGAGCAAATCCACGTACTGTACGTACAGTATGTACAGTACATGCCCATTTCACAAAAAAAAAATTATTTACTGTATATCGTATATAAAAAAAAAAATAGAATTTATAAATCACTTATTTCAAAACAAATACAAAAATCTGAACATTAATTCTGAATCACCTTAATAAAATTTTTATTAGACATATGTAGTGTTGTAAGTCGATAAGCAGCTAGTCAACTAAGTCGACTTAGCTGACCCCTGATCGACTAAGTCGGCTATCTGA
>CAJVPY010005990.1:0-10924 GCA_910591965.1 Dentiscutata erythropus | reverse complement strand
ATTTCGCAATATTGCGAAAGTTTTTACGTAATATTACGGTTTTCTTACGCTTCGTAAATTATTGCGCAATATTACGCTCTATTAAATTTGCTGATGTATCAACCATTCATTTTAGTAGGTGAGAAGTTTTATATAGAAAATTACTATGATATTATCACTGGTTATATAGTTTGAAATTGTGGGATAGAATTTGAAACAATATAGTATGTACATATATACATGTGTACTCATATATACAAAGTATATATAGTTATAATTTCTACTTTGTACTGTATAATGATAAGGTATATATGTATGATTAGTATTTATACATATATATGTACATATATATGTACCAAATATAGTACATATATCAGATATTAATATCTGCAAATTTTCGTATAACTATGAGATTTAAATATGCCATGTGATTGTGTTTATTAGCTATATAGAGTACATATATAATATGTATATACAAATATTTAGTGTAACAAAACATGCATATTTGATTATATATTATTGTATTTATTTATATATATGCATATTTGTTTATATATTATTGTATTTATTTATATATAGGTGATAATCACCTGTGGTGTAAATTAGAAATTTTTTTTTAAATATATAAAAATATTTACAATTTGTTATATTTAAAATTTTATTATTAATTATATTATAAAAAATATTACTTTTACTATAAATATTTATAAGCTATTAATTTTTTTTTTTTTATATTAAGTGGTCCTGCCTTTATTTATTTTTTGAACTACTATATAACTATTATACAAAGTATTACATCAAAATAGTATAATGCTCTATTCTAATAAAGACTCACCAGGCTAATAGCCCAATGTGACCTGCTATAACAACTGTTTATTTTTCTCAGGATTCCTAACTTACTAAGAATTTCATATTGATTAAAGATACCTCTTCGATCATCAATTAGCCATTGTATGCTGTGTCAGTAATACTTAATATTTGGACGAACTTTGGCCAGCAAAGACCATGCTGGTTTATTCTCCCATGCGATCCACTCTTCAACTATTTTCTCTCTTTCCTTCATTACCTCATATTTATTCTCCTTTGACTTATTTTTAGCTCCTTTACTTCTTTTCACAGCATGCTCTGAGCTTTGTAGGTCACTATTTTCTTTGTCTGCCTCGTTTGTCACATCTCTTTTCTTTTTAATCTTCTTCTCCAACTTTGCAATGCCATGTCCTTCTTCCTATTCAGCTACTAGATCGCAATAGAAACACCAAATATGCTTGTAAAAGCGGTCTCTGACATGGTTGAGTATTGCTTGGCTGAACTTGCTAACGAGTGTTGAATTCCACAGAACCAAGTATATCCTATTCATTCTTTGTTTTGTGATTAGGCCTTTTATTAGTTCTCTTCTTGCTACTAGTCTTTCCTGCAAGTCACTCCCAAAGATCGTATTTTCTATTTCTTTGGTGTTTAAAATCTTTAGGTCTGCTTTTTCTTCTTGGCTTTTTCTTTAAATAGGCTAGTTCCCTCCACTTCAATAATATTCCATAGCTGTTGTAATTTAGAGCATTCTGCCAAGTGATCTCGTGTTTTGGTTTTTTTCCCCAGGATATTTTGCATTTGTCATCTGGGTAAATATCTGCTCTTCTTTGGTGTAGAGTTTCCATTGTTGGAAGGTGATTGTTTAGATATTTGATCTTGAACACCTATTTCTTGTTTACTTTAGAGCTTCTATAGTTGCTACCTTTAAATTGACCTATATTGCTTCAAACCTTTTTTCAATTAATTGCATTTGTGTCTTGTTTCATTTCTACCCACTTGTTTATACTCTTTAGGTTTTTCTACTCTGTGTTAATACTAACTGCAGTTAGTTGTGTGATGAAGCTTCTTGTTGCATTATCTACTCTTAGACTTTTCCACTTAAGTTCAAATATTGCTCGTTTGTTCCATGGCTATTTCGGGAAAATTGGTATAGAGTGAATGGTACCTTCTTTTGTAAGAATATCTGCTTTATTATTTTCTTTGATTCTACAATGTGCTTTAACCTTTTCTAATCTAATCTGCAGCTCTTTTAACTTGACTGTGTGCTGTATTTGCTCCAAGAGGCACTGGTTTTTCCTTTTGACTACATCATATAACCTTTTTGGGCTTAGGCTTGCTTAAATTGCCTGTATTGCGGCTGTACTATCAGTTAGTATCTTGACTACTGACTTGTATGAAGCTGCTAAAAGGGCTGTTCATATTGCATCTAGTTTGGCTCTTGTGGATGATAGCCAGTCCTTAATTGTACTCTGGAATCTGGCTATTATATTTTTATGTATTTTGAATCGGCATGCTAAAATGGCAACTCAACCCAAACTCATTTTCATTTTCTTTGGTTCTTTCACTAGGTTCAGTAATGAGCTGTCTGTATAAAATATAATTTGCCTTCTCTTTCTTAACTGAGATGCTACTTCTTTGATCTTATTTATGGCTTGTATGTCTTCAAGAGCTTGATTTATGATCTTTTCTTTTAGTAGATAAATAGGTATGTTTTCAACTGAAGATTCTCATATGCCCCTTGTTGTATTTAGGCTTTTCTCAAACCACTGCGATATATCTACAATACTACTAAGTGGAGTAGCTAATTTCCATAACTGGTTCTGGGTAGATACCTTTCATAATATCTTTGGGAGAATTTTCCGTATTTTGTTTTTCTTTAACTTTCTTATACAAGATATTTCATCTTCTAAGTGCTTTATAGAGCTGAATTCGCAATCTCTGTATTTAACCAATTTGACTGTTGTTTCTTGCAGATCTTCTATGTGTTCCCAGTGTTCTACTAAGATAGTTTTCTTTTCCTTTTTCTTTGCGATTTTCTCTACTAATATCTTGTTTTTAGCCTTGAGGAGTATCTATTCTTTTTTTCTTTTGTCGTTACTTATTGGTGCTAACTCTATTTTGGAGGAGAGACAGTTAGGTGTCTTGGTTCTGAGCTCAGCTTTGATCTCTCTGCTAATTGGGTTTTCAATTATCTTATCCTCTAGCTTTTTCATCCATAATGGAGTTTTTTCCCTTACTTTTTGCCTCTTGCATTTCTTGATCTGGCCCCAAGTGAGCATTTTTTGCCCTGTACTATCTAGTATCTGCTCTATTACCAGGATACCTGTTTTTTTTTCTTGTATAAAACCTTTAATCATTTTCTCATCCAGAAAATTTATAATTTCTACTTCAGCTTTTACAAGTCTTAAACTTTCTTTTTTTTCTCTAGATTTTATATTTATATTTTTTGCTTCACTTAGGATTTTATATGCAAAATTATGTTTGAGCTTAACCTTCTTTAGCCTTGCTGAGTCTAAGCTTGTTATATACTGAGTATTTTTATAATCTATCTAAGCTTGCTGAATTTTGATCCATGTAGCTTTGCCGATTTCATTGTTTTTATTTATATGTTTTCTTAGCTCTGTAATATGATAGGCCATCTGATTCTGCAAATTGTTTTAAGGCTGACTATATTTTTATATGCCAGGATTGCATTTGCCATGGTGCTAGCTAAGCCGGATTTGTTTTTAACTAGCTTTAGAATAGGGCTTTGGAGTTTGTTGCATTGCTCTCTTGGGATTATGCAATGTTGTAAACGGTACTCCAATCTTAAAATAAGTACTCTATTGTTAATATATACGAGTTGTACTAACGAGGTGTTCTTCTTATGTATTGCCATGCTGATTGCTTGTATTTCTTTCTTTGCAATACTTCTAATATGTGACTGACTATGTTTTTTGGATAGCCAAATACTGAGAAATCTCATTAGCTCACTTGCCTTCTTTTCGAATACTTTTGCTTTCGGTGTGCCGAATTCTATATATCTAGGCTTCTTTATTTTTTTTCATCTATTATAAGCAGCTCTGATTTCTTGCTGTTGATTTCAATATTATTTATTCCATAAAACTCCTGTGCTATACTAATTGTTTTTTCTAGTTCTTCCTTGCTAGATACTATGAAGGTTGTGTCATCAGCATATACAATTGCAGTGATTTTTAAGCTTTGTCGTCATGTGTGATTTTTACTTAGATCGCTAGGCCATTTCACCTTGAGTTCATAACCATGCCTTCTGTTCTTTTGAATTTCTGTTAACAGGGGGTCGTAAAATATCCTTCATTCAAGAGGAAGATTACTTCTCCTTGATCAATCTCATCTCTTGCTACAAATCTTTAGATGGTTTCTAGGCTTGTTAAAACTTCCATTTTATAGTTATCGAAGAGTTTATAATGAAACATGTTAGTGGCTTTGGGATTTTAATTCTTTGCAATGCGATTGTAAGCATTTTCAGCCTTATGGAGTCAAATGCCTTCTTCATGTCCTGAAATAAGAGCTATATTTCCTTCTTCTTTTCTTTCACTTCCTCTACTAAGCAGTTAATAAAATGCACTGGTGCTGCTATGCCCTTTCCTAAAAGACCCACAAAATTCCTGCCTTTTAATATTTCTTTTTCACTAAGGATTTTAGCCAGCCTATTTGTAATCACTCTTATTACTGTTTTTCGGAACGATTCCAACAATAGGATTGGCCGCATATTGTTTAAGTTGTAACACCAATTTTCTGTCTTGGGTATTAGGTACAAGATACCTAGCTTCCACTTTTTTGGCATAGTACCTTCTTCTATACACCTGGAAGCAAAATCGAGAAAGAACCTTCTTGTAGTAGAGCTTGTGTTTCTTATTAGTGGATATGTGATACCTGTTCTTCCTGGGGCTGACTTGGTTTTGACTTGCTCCAAAGCCTGCTTCCATTTAGCTGGACTAATCTTATTTGTGATATCTTTATACCAAGACTCATCGACATCTTCTCATGGGGCATACTAGTTTTTCCATCTTGCTGATATAGCCTCTATTTATACTGTATTTCTTGTACAAAATTGCTTTTCAAAATATTTTTTAACCTCCTTTAATATATCTTCTGGCTCATAAATTAGTTCTGCTTCTTTTTCTGTCTTCTTAACTACTTTGTCTATTTTGATTTTTCTGTGAGGTTAGTCTAGGAGGCTATTGAGCATTTTCTGTTAGTTGGTGACAATTATACTATGCCTCTCTTCTATACTTTTTCTAATTTCTGCTTCTTCAATACTTTTGATTCTTTTACACCACTTCTTGTGCAGAATTTTTGCCCAGTTTTTAAGACCCTCTGAGCTTAGTGTGTCTATTTCATCTTCTATATCGTTACCAACCAAAGCATCAACCTTCTCTAGTGCACTAAGTATATTGTCTTTAACTATGTCTTGTAATGGTTCTTTCTTCGCTTTATAGTAGCCTTTGTTACATGCTTTTACCACCAGCCTTAGTGCTCATACTTCGTCGCTTTTTTTGCTAATTTTCAGGATTTTTGATGATTTTTCCCTTTCAGAAGACTTGTGTTTGCCACTGTTCTAATGCATTCTTCGATTATATCCAATTCCTCATCTATGTTCTTGGGTTTGTACTTGTTTTAGTAGTCTTTTATTTTCTTTTCAAGGCTCTTTTTATACTGGATCCAGTTCTCTTTAGAGGTTTTACTTAAATCTAAGTTGACTCTTTTTCTGTTTTCTCGCCTTCTCTTAGCTGCTTCTGTTTTCCTTATTTCAACATTCTGTAGCAATACTTGCTTTTATCAATTTGTGATTACTCATAGTGCAGAGATCTATGTCATCAACTCTGGTATTAATTATACTGCTTTTCTATCTATCTGATACCTATATATAATCAATTCTAGTTTCTGCTTTTCTGTTTAACCAGGTTGAAGTGTGGGCCAGATCTTGTATATTATACATATTCTTTTCTTTTAGAAGCGCTATAATTTGTTGTTTTATCTTGAACTTAGAACTTGTACTTTTACTTCACTATCTGATAGATCTGGTGTAATAACATTCAGATCGCCTAGAATTATAAAACACTGCGGCTTTCTGTTAGGTCTTTCTAAAGTACTTCTAAGTATATGCAAAATCTCTTCT
Organism: Dentiscutata erythropus; assembly: GCA_910591965.1. Classification (NCBI taxonomy): domain Eukaryota; kingdom Fungi; phylum Glomeromycota; class Glomeromycetes; order Diversisporales; family Gigasporaceae; genus Dentiscutata; species Dentiscutata erythropus. The sequence goes on along the minus strand of CAJVPY010005990.1, from coordinate 4,998 downwards.
TGTCTTGTTTTGTTATTTGGGGCAACGTATAGAAAGATTATAATTATTACTAAACTTTTAAAGTTTAAACTGAGCTTTAAAAAATATGGGTTGTCCCATGACATATGCATAATATGTTGTTCTCAATGTTTCTTAATTAGCACCCCAGGCCTGATTCTTTTTTCTTACTCTCTTTAGAGCTTGCCCAAAAACTTTTATATACCTTTGTATTTTTTGTTGCAAAAGTGCTTTCTATATTATTAATGTTAGTTTCTTCTAAACTCAAGATGTCTATTTTCTTCTCTTTTGCAAAATCTATTACTGCTCTTTGCTTGTTTTTGTTGTTTTTTATCCCATTAATATTATGAAATCCAATATTTAATACCCCTAATTGTTTATATGTTATAACTTTTTCCCTTATTACTTCGGGGAGCCGTCTCTCTAAACCTTCTTCTAGTGGCTCCCTTTCTTTACTCTTTTGAGGTTCAGAATGATTATTTAATACGCCTTTGGTGACCTTAAGAGCAATAAGCTAAGGTGTCTCCTGCTGATGGCCCCTTTTGACTTTCAAGCTTGTTAAGTTTGTTTAAAATTTTTGACATTATATTGTGAATTGAGTTGTTTTTGGGATTAGAATTGTTTGTGAGTTTTATTTTCTTTTGACTTTTGGGTGGTCGGTTTTCTTTTTTATAATCTTTCTTTAACGATTGGCTACTGTGCTCTACTAATTTTACTGAATTTCTACTAATTTTTTGTACAAGAGACCTATTAACTTTGTGCTTTCTTTCTTCTTCATCTAATAGGTCTAAGTTCTCTCTTTTCTTTTTGGTTTTTGTAATACTAGGCTCTTCTATTTCTTCTTTTTCTTTTTCCTTTTTGTGGCTAGTGGATCTTACAATTGAGTTTTCTTTGTAAAGTCAATTACTTGTATAGCTTTCTCTCTTATATTCCTCTGCCATGATTCACCATTCTAGTCTAGTATTAAAATAGTACATGCCTACACCTTGGGCTTGTATTATATCTTCTCTTAATTTAAAGTAAATATATGCCCTTTTGTTGCGATTGTCATGCTGGTTCTCTAAAGTGTAGACTGCCTATACCTTGTACTTTTTTAGTTGGTGTAGAAGTAGACTGTTATATGTAGTTCTTAGAATATTATAAATTATGCTTTTAAATCTGTTTCTTTTTTCAAGCTCAGTATAGCTGAATTTGCCTAGTGTTGTTCTATATGTTTTATCCTGACTTAACTAAACTGACTAGCTTTCTCTTAATGCGCTCTCCTGGCTTTCTATATTACACACTATTTTAATATATGCTGCTTTTGTAGAGAAGCTGTGTTGCTAGGCTATAATTGTTGCTGAGCCAAAAAATTCTAAATACCGTAAACTGCCGTATAAACGACTCTCACATATCAGACCCTCTATAAATTAGACCCGGGTCTATAGTATGGGGTCAATTTTTAATAAAATATAAAAGATCCGGGTATACAAATAGGAATAAAATTTTAAAAAACCCAGGTATGATACTGTGTAAATCAATCCACCAACCTGATATGATCATCAAAATTAGCCAATTATAATAAAACCTGCTATACTATATCAATAAAGTTAAATTTGCAAAGTTTTTTGAAAAAATTACATTAAAATCTTCTTTATCATCAAGAAGCTCAAGGTAATTATTTGAAAGCATTAATAGGGGATTCACCAAATAATAAAATATTCCAAGTGTATACTAATATTTTAAGATACAGATCTTTGTATTTCTGTAATGAATTAGCAAATATTAACAAAGATAAAAATAACATTAAAACGATTAATTTAAAACATGTTTCTATTCAACATTTTGAAATAATGACTAGATAAGTGTATATTTAAGCTAAACCTTTATTTTAAAGTAACGTTCTTATGGATCACTAAGATGATGGTTACTTAGTTTATATATTATGTATATATAAGAACTAATTTTTAAATTATTAAACTTACTAATTTAATAGATATATTTACAGAGAAGTGGTTTTGTTAGAAAAAAATCAAGACACATTATTTATTTTTGAACTCATCCTTGTTGTTTCTGAATTTCATCTTGATGAATTGTCAGAAAAATTTACCTTACTTCCAGAAAATGCACTAATTTCACTTATTAAACAAGATAAATGAAAGGAAAATTTGGGATCATGTTATCAGATGGGGAATTGATCAAAGTACAGATTTACTGACAAATAATAAAATTTGATTACATGAAAACTTTTAATTTTAAAGACTAATTTACAGAATTGTTTACCTCTTATCCGCTATTTTTAAATGTCAGGTGAAGACATTTTTAACAAAGTAAAACCAGATAAAAATATTCTTGAAGAAAATCTTTGGGATGATTTATTCCAAAAATCTGTTATTCCAAATAGACAGACATTATCCATCTCGTAAAATTTTAACACCAACATTACTATCTAGAGTAACTTATTCAGTTATCAATGAAGCTCATGCAGTGATAAGAAAACTGAAGCATATTTTGTAATGAATAATTCATACAAATTTAAATTACTTCTTCATATTATGGCATTACCAGTTATAGCATTATAGCTTTACGACATTATAGCTTTATGGTTTAGCAACAGCAAAAAATATAGCATGTGTCGTAACGTATTAATTTGTAAAATTAATAAAATTAATTCTACCACCAACTATAAGTACACATATATAAAAGATTAAATATAACTAAACCTTTATATAAATTTTCATATGTAAATTTTCCAGTTATCAGACCCGTACCCATACAAGAGACCCGGGGGTCTATTAATAGGTTTTGAAATGGGTAAAATATAACAGACCCGGGTCGTTTATATGGCAGTTTATGGTAATTCTTGATTTCATTTCTGCTCACTTCTTTTGGGATATTCTATAGTATAAACAGATATTGTAACTTATTTGCATTCTTTTTGGTGCTGAATTTCTCTTTTGGCGCTCAGGCTAAGTTATATATGTCATCATGGCTTTTAGATCTTTTATTATACTTCTTGGCTTCTGGCTCTTTACTGTTAAAAACTCTTTCAGCAATTTTCTTTTCAAGTCCGTAGTCTGTAGTACTACACTCACTTTTGATTAGAGCATTTATTTTAACCTCAAGATTGCTTTCAGCTATATGTTTATTAATTTCATGCTCCGAAAAATTCCTTTTATATGTGATGCCTTGGTCTTTGGCTAATACAAGTTCATTGTGCTAAGGTTTTACTATCTTGGGGTCTGTAAAGTTAGCTGCCATTGAGATTGCTTTGGAGTCTCTATTGGTATTCAAATTTTGTGAATTTTTTAAAGTAGTGTTATAACCAAGAAGGTTTTTTTCCTCGAAAGAGATTTTTTGCTCCCTGATTTCTTTGTGTCTGGCCCAGTTGTATAGATGTAACATATTGCATATAGTAGCTATTAGATAAATGTCCTCTGTGTTTAGATACTTTGTGATATGTCTGTCCTCTTTTAATATCATTGCATGCAGCCCACTATATTGCTAGTTTCTTTTCATCTGTCTTCTTAAAGAAGTTTTTGTACTTTTCTAACTCTGTCATCTCTTATAATTTTGCTTCACATGATTTGTGTTGCACCTGGTTGCTTAAAGTGTTTTAAATATGATATTTTAATACTGGGCTTGGTGTTCGAATATACATATTTTTACGTGTTTTTCACGTGATTTTACGTGTTATATCTATGTCTTCACTTGTGTATAGTTGTGTAGCTTTGTGTAATGCAATTGCGTTATATCAGAGATCTGCAGTACAGAGTTAGTGCTATTTTCACTATTGTTGTCGATATAAAAGAAGTTTTCCTTTATGACAAAATAAAGTCTTATACTACTCTTTTTATACTCTAATATTGATGTGTTTTAAAGCTCTGCTAACTTTTATTTCTCCCTATGACTATGTGTTGCCATTTTTGTTTAGCTAGATACTGTTTCGCTTAAATATTGACATGTAGCAGTTAACCTTATACTATGTCTTTTTCCTCTTTCTACTTGTTTAGTTGGCTGCTACTAGCTTGTTGCTAGCTAGATACTTCTCACAGTTTTGTTTTTGTATACTTTTGTGTTTGTTGTAGTGTATATTACTGTATTTTATTGTAGTAAAGACTCTTGTCTTTCCACTGTTTTTGTTGTCAAATGATCGTCAGGGAGAGTTGTGTACTTGATTGTATAAGCTATTAATTAAAAATCATTACTATTTTTAGTATTTTATATAAATTTTTTAGTTTTCAACTATAATTTAAAAAATATTTTATTAAATAAATCTTATTTAAATTTATATATAATTATAAAAAACAAACTTATAAAATTTATTAAGATTAAGCTAATATATTAAAAAAATAATATAAGTCAAATTTTTAAAAAATTAAACTTAGTTTTTAATATAAAGTTTACTAGTAAAATTTACTTGTAAAAAGGCTAAAAAAAGCCAATTTTTAAAAATTCTAAAAAATCTAAAAAAATACTTAGAGCTACCAAATTTTAAATATATGTTGCCCCATATATAAGATACTTTATACAAGTATTTAATAGCATATTAATTTGCTAAATTAGAAGATAAATAGCTTTAAAACTATCACAATATAGTATATTGTATTACCGGTAGTATGGGTACATCTAATCCATTAATATTATAATAGCTATTACCTAATAATAGAGATATTTTCAATACGATTAGCTATGTCTTCCTCTTTGGTCATATAATTCATTAAATACATAATTATTTTGACTGTTGTAAGAACAACACTAGAATTAGTATATTGTATTCTTGGTACAATACATTCTGCTAGCTATTTATATACAAATTTTTGTTTAAATTAGCTTTTATAATAAAATTTTTAAACAAGTTAAATCTTTATTTTGAAAAAAATATAGTCTAAGTATAAATAAATTTTATTTTTTATTTTTTATTTTTATTTTTTTTAACTTCACAGGTTTTGCTGTGGCTTGCTTTTTATTAAAATGTGTATAAGAACTATATACATTTAATTTATAGAACTCAGAGCCCAA
>CAJVPY010005989.1:0-10924 GCA_910591965.1 Dentiscutata erythropus | reverse complement strand
TAGATTAATATAGGTTTATTGTAATAAAGTTTCTACTATGACATTATATTAATAAAAAAAAAAAAAAAAAAAAAATTCTGTTATAGAACTTACTTGCTATTCTAGTAACTACAATATTGGTTAAGGTGAATTAATTTGTATTGTAATTAGCATTACTTATTTATAAATTATAAAAAGAATTCTGTTATAGAACTTACCACCATTTTGATTAAAATAAGTCTATATTAAAATCATTATGTCTTCTATCATGAGTTAATGTAAACAAAATGTTATTACAGAACTTTTATTCTGGTGAACCTAATATAATATATAGTTAAGTTTGAGTTAGTTTGTATTAAAATTATTATTATTCCTATTGTGAGTTATTGTAAATAATTTAGTTATAGAACTTACTTTGCTATTTCAGTAATAGTTAAGATGAGTTAGTTTGTATTAAAATTGGTGTGATTTCTATACAAATAAATTTGTTACAAACTTAGTTACCATTCTAGTGCTGTAATTAATATATATAGTTAAGATGTGTTAGTTTGCATTGGAATTTTTGTAATTTCTATTATGAGTTACTAAAAATTTTATTACAAACTTACTCACTATTCTAGTGATCTGCTAAAAAATTTAAATTAGTTTATAATAGGATTGTTGAGATTTCTAACAACATACTCTTGATTCTAGTAATTATAATAAGTATTTAAGGTGGGCTAGTTTATATTTAAATTAATGTGATTTGTTTATAAGCTGTTAAAAAATTCTGTTATAAAATTTATTTGCTATTCTGAATAAGATAAATTAACTTGTATTAAAATTGTAATGATTTCTAGTACAGGCTATAGCAACCAAAATTCTGGTAATTACAATATGTGATTAAAATAATATAGTTTGAATTAGAATTTCTATCATAAGCTACTAAATACAATATGTGGGTGTATTAGAATTATTATAATTTCTAACATGAGTATTACTATAAAAATTCTGTTATCGAGCTTACTTACTATTTTAGTGATTTTTGTTATTGGTACTGTAAAATTCTGTTGTAAAGTCTATTATTTTTTTGACATTGCATGCAGTTCACTAATGTATAGTATTAGTATTATCTACATCTCAGTTAATAATATCAAAGATACAAAGAATATATAACATGCATATGCATAAAAGTTGATTTTTGAGTTTTGATTAGAGCTTGGATCTAGTTATCTATTGAATAGTAAAAATTTATTGAATATCTGTTAAATTTAATATGAATACGGATGAAAACAGCTAACTGAATACAAGCTCAAGTTTGATATTAGCAGTAGAAGACATTAAAGTACAGCTAATTAATCAGTGAATTAACTATTGTTTTGTTGCATAATTATCAAACAGAAAATTTATATTAGTTAGCTATATTAAAAAAAAAATTTTCAAACTTTACTTTACTAACCAGCCAGGTTATAAAAATCAATTATATTAATTTGTATGGTCTAATTATTTATTAGGTAAAAAATTTGAATACTGCTTTTAGTTTTTATTTTTAATATATAAAATTAATATAATATTTAAAATATAATAGTGATATAGTTATCTAAAATTATAATATAGTATATTGTTTTTTTTTCTTTTTTCTCTTTTAAATTAGAACCAAAAATTAGCTTAGCTTGATATTGCTTAACTAACAAATAGCTCAGTTTAACTTGTAATAACAAAAATTGATTTAGTTTAACTAGTATAAGTTATAAGATAAGCCAACTGTTTGTATCTTTTTTATATAAGGTTTGTTATTAATAATTAGACCAAATAGAAAATTTATATTAAATATTTCTATTATATAACCTAGGTAAAATTTATATAAAAAATTTTCTAATATTACTGGCTAAAGTATAGATAAAGTTATTAGTAAAGAAGTAAAAATCTTATTTAAAAAAAATATATTATACTAAAATATGTGTAGTCATATAATTTGCTTTCTTTTTACAGTAATAATTATTATTTTTAGCCAATTAGCTTGCAAGTAAAATTGGCCAAGAATATCTAATATAAGTTTTCAAAGTTTTGGTATTATCTAGATTATTTGTAAGTAAATTAGATATTAGGTTGTAGTTATATTAATCTAAGTAAGAAGTAACAAGTCTATCTATAAAACTCTAGTATTACCAATTAAAAAATTTCATATTTTTTAACTTTTTTTTTGTTGTTTTTTTTTTGATAATTTTTTTTGTATTATTTTTGTGCTTCTTGTTTTTTTTTTCAGCTGCTTTTTTTTGTTAATTTTTAGTGGGTTTTTGGTATTTGTTTGTTACTTGTTTGTAACTTTTTTATCATTTTTTTTATTATTTTTCATTGTTTTTTTAGTTATTTTTTTGATAGTTCATTTTTTTTAATATTTTTTTGTAGTTTTTTTTTAGATTTATGTTTTCTTTTATCTATCAGTATCATAGTGTCAGCATTAAGGATTTATTAAGATGAATTGATATTAATTAAGCTAGGACATTATTCTTCTGCGATGGCTTAAATTTTATATGCATTGTGGCTGTGTTCCGCGTCATTTTTCAATTTATGTCGACATATCGATATGTTATTTGTAAATTAAGAAATGCAGCTCGAAAATGCTGGTGCTCCTGATGATCATGTGATAGTCCGGAGTCGGGGCCCTTGCTGTTCTATCTGCATCGATTTTTTAAACAGTATCCATAGATTACAATTATGAGTTTTAAATTAAAATTCTTTCGTACAATGACACTCATGAGAGATGATAATTTTGTTACAGTATATGCAGAAAGAGAAAAATATCTGATATGAAAAATTAGGTAACTAGGCGCTTGAATTGTTTAGGAGTTAGAAATGTATTATATTATATTGGTATGTTATGAATCAGGTCTAGTATAGTTCTTGTGCAATTCATCAAATATTTTATCAATTTCACATTATAATTATAGAATAAAGATAGAATTTTATAAGAATTGGTTTTTATTTTATGGAACTTACAAAATTATTTGTGCTAGTATAATTTGATTCGGAGTTGGGAAAGCACTTCTTGCTACCCAATTGTTTGTTTACCGGGTTAGTAGGGTTACCCGGCGATCCGGGTAGACCCATTTATCCAACCGGGTGACCCGCGGGTTTACCTGCCGGGTTACCCGGATCATGATTTTTCAGACGGGTCCAACCACTATTTGTCACACACAAGCCATCGATGATTCAGTGATTGTCGTGCAGTCGCTCTTTTATCCGGATTCAAATCTATCATTGGTAATAGAAAATCGGCCATAAATTCTGCTTCATTACGTGGAAGTAAATACTTTTCTTGGAGAACGTCCGGTAGCTTCCAGTGACGAAGTTTATGAATGTGTCGAAGTTCCCCTTAAGTCAAGAAAGTGTATGTTAAATATATTATCATGTATCCATTATCCAGAGCTGTTGAATATTCATACTACCTTTACGACCAAATATGTCACTTGAATATTTTCCATTCAGTGCCAAGTGTTTCGGAAAAGTACCTAACAATTCCATAATTTGGGCTATATGATCTGTAAATAATATAATTAATAGATATATAATTATTAATAAAATAATAGTAATAATAATAATAAAATTTATAAATTGTATCATTATATTTGCCTTACCGTCATCCTTATTATATCGTGTTCCAGCCTGCGGATCGAATAAGTAGTCACCTGTGAAAAGTTCAAATACCTAAAGACGGTATAGGATATCATTTAATGATATAAGATAATCACAAATGAATTAACGGAATTTACTAATGAAACATACCATACAAGCCATGCTCCAGATATCAGCACTAGAACCCCAACGGCTACCTAGAATGACTTCTGGACTTCTATATTGTCTTGTCTGAATATCATTGGTGAAGTGGTGATCTACCCAACAAGCATTACCGAGGTCGGCGATTTTGACTGTAATTGTGTCTGGTGTGGTCCATTTTGCAGATGTAGATGGGTTTCGTGATAATTTCGTCTGAGAAGTGGGAGAAATGGCTATGGAGGATGACGAATTATTATGCGAGATAGAATCAACAAGAGAAATTTCATTAAGGTTACGTTCCAAAATATCTCTAATAAAATGACAAAAAATTTTATCTTATCAAAATTAAGCGGATGACTTTAAGTCTTACAAAAAGACAATGGTAAATTCTTACGTTGTTGATTCCCGTGGATCACAAACGATATCATCAATTTCATCATCATTATTATCTTCAACTCTGCTTACACCATCTTTCTCATCGTCAACATCTTTATCCTCTTCAACACCATTTGTTGATGTCTCATTTTCTTTTGCAGCTTTCTTCTTCAATTTTTGTTTTAATTTTTTTTTCTGATTTTTAGACATACCTTGTGTTGATAATATGGCTTGTTCAGACGCATTTATAGATTTTTGAGACGGGGACCCAGGAGATGGTGATGCCAGAGGCTGACTTCCAGTAATACGAATATGTAGGTCTTTTTTAGAAGTAGCCGGTGGTTTTACACCATTCAAAAGTTCATTCTTAACAACCTCCTCTACGTTATCGATACAAACCAATACATTTTCTGGCTTTAAATCAGTATGGATTATCCCACATTCCCTATGCATATAATCTAATCCCATAAGTACTTGTTTAGTTATTTGCTTTACCAAGTGAGCAGGAATACCACGATGATTATATCGTTTTATTAAGCTTAATAAATTTTCTCCTAATACTTCGAATACCATACAAACGTGGACACCATTTGGGCCTCGATGTTGAAAATGGTCCAAAAGTTCAACAACATGCCTCCGACCTGGAGCGTCCGGATTTGCGTCTACGATTTTTTGTAGTAATTTAATCTCATCTAAAGCCGTTTCTGTGTAGTGTGGTGCTGATTTGACTACTTTAAGAGCAACATGCCGATTACGACTTGAATCAAAATAAAATTCGATACATGTGAATATAAAATTGTTAGAGATGTTTGAATAAATTGAATTAAAAATAATACCTCGAATAGATTTGAAAAGTTCAACAAACAATTGACAATTTTGCCTTACCGATTATCTTTAGCAAGCCAGACTGTCGAAAAATGACCCCAACCTAACTTTCGTATAACAACATATCGACTTTCGTTAAAAACATCACCAATTTTTACTGGATGATAACCTCCTTTACAATAATCGTCCAAGTCCTCCTCATCTTCAGTCAACAATTTTTCCGGTTCTTCTTCAGCAGAAGAGGTAGCAGAAGAAGACGAATTCTCTTCGTTAGCTGATTGACGCGAGTTTGTAGAAAGCGGATGTGGATAACTGAAAAAGAGTAAATCAAAAGAGTTATCAAAAAGTTACTTTGAATGCGAAATTAAGAAAATCAAAAGGGATAAATTATAACCGGTGACACATAAGAAGGAAATGGCTAATGATTGAGACTTACATTTTATTAGGAGACGTTGGAGAAAGTACAGGCGACATTGGTGAATGCTTGGTTGGTGTGCTAGGCATAGTGCCAGGAGTTTTTACAACTGGTTCAGTACGTCTACGTCTCTTTTTCTGTGCGATAGCTTGCTTGGTTTTCGGGGGGACACCTTGTCTTCGTTTATCAGACATTTGATCACACACACCGAGCCCAAGCACAGAGGAAGTCCTTGCCTTGATTTATGGCGTATTGCCCGTCCAATTGATAAGTAGATGGCTGACATATCTTTGATGGCAATGATAAGTGCGATGATCAAGCCGTGCCACATAATTGTGTAACAGGTGACGCAAATCCCCAAACCTTGGCCGAGAATGGAACTCGTGACCAGAATTACAAGTTTAACTTTTGTACAAATGCAATTGTCAAGAGAAAGCTGCAGACGTCTGCAGGTAATCTTATGATTCGTAAATAACCTCAATTTTACAATTTCGGTGTTATAGTGTTGTAGTGATAAAAATTTTTTTTATCGTTCACCCATAATTGCAACTTTTTAATTGTTAGACGACAAAGAAATCCCTTACTTAATAAGCGTTATTTATCGCTCTATACGTATATGCAAGGATTGACTATACGTACGATTTAATTGTACCATACATGCGTACAACGTACGTACGTACGTAAGTCGTATTCCAATATTCGGATTCTTCTAATTTTTTCTGCGAAGGCGACCTAACGGTCGGGCCAACTGTATGTTGCACAATGAGTTAGACAATGACACGTGATCAGCTAATTCCGTAAATTCTGTGAAATAAGCTTCTTGTCATATGCGTAGCAACTAACTCCTGGTTTCTTTTTTTTTTAAAAAAAAATGAGCGAAGCTGATTGGGATAATGTTACTGTAATTCGAAAGCGCGCTGAGCATGCTAAAGTCACAAAAGGTGACGCTGCGATTAATGCAGCTCGTCGCGCGGGAGCAGTCGTTGGGATAGAACGTAAAGGTAACCGTTCAGAAAAAACCGCAGCTAAAATAATTCAATGTTAAAATGTTAACTAATTCTTTTATTTAGTTGCTGGTGGAACTAATAAAGCTCATACTAACACCGATCATCAAAAGATTGCCAAGCTTGATCGGGATAATGAGGTTGCGCCACCGCAAAAAATTAGTTTGTCGGTTGGAAAAGCCATTCAACAAGCTAGACAAAATAAGGGTCTTACACAGAAAGATCTAGGCCAGAAAATTAATGAAAAAGCAAATATTGTAGGTTACTTCCATTTTATCTTATTTCAAATTTTGCCTTTGAGCAAATTTGGTTTCGTTAACGGAATGTATACTCATTTTTATCGTTTTTTCTTGGTTGATAAAGATTAATGATTATGAAATGAGTCGTACTATCCCAAACCAACAGGTTCTCGCGAAACTGGAACGAGTGCTTGGCGTCAAATTACGCGGTAAAAATAGTAAGTATTTATTTAGTACATTATTGATCATTTTTTCCGTTCTTTATATGTTAACTTTCTTCGATTTTTAGTTGGCGAACCTTTTCACTCCAAGTGAAATTTGTTTGTGTATATTATCGAAAAGAACAATCCATTTTATCTAGTCGATTTCATTTTATTCACTCAATTGAGTACAACGGAATGACCTTTTTTACATTAGCGTGCATGCTAAAGTTTGTATTAAAAAAATCTTTCTTGTATAACAAAGTTTTCTTGGAAGGTCATGGTCGTGATTGTAATCTTAGCATCTAACGAGTAATTACTAGTATTGCTTTTTTTTTTTTCCTTTTTTTTTTTAAAAAAAGCACGTGTGCCTACCTAAAACTTCGTTTCTTTAGCTTAAAATAATTTTTTAAGATATCGATTTTTCTTCTCTGCACACATTTAGTTGGTTGTATGTAATAGCAAAAATGCATATCAGAAACCATAACTAAATAATAAAGGATGTGCAAATTATAATTTATTATCCATTATTCCGTATTACTTATTCTATTACTCATTCTATATTGCTTATATCTTTTTCGTTAGCTTTGTTAACTTTTTCTACCATTTGCCTTAACAAACTTGTCACCTTAACAATATTCTTTCTATACTTTGCTGATATCGGAACAATCTCAAGCACTTGTCCGTTTACTACTTCGAATTCCTTTGCTTTGCTTAATATAATGGGTAAATTTCGCTTAGCTCTCTCGGTAATATCAGCTTTATTAGCTACTACCAACGATGGCTTTTCTGTCAATCTTTTTTTATATAATTCAAGTTCATCTCGCAATACTTTCCAATCTTCCCACGGAGTGACACCTGATAAATCAATAACATATACTAAAATTCTGGATCTTTCAATGTGTCGAAGAAACGAATGTCCAAGCCCAATGTTTTTGTGAGCACCATGAATTATACCAGGTATGTCTGCAACTGTTAATTGATATCTATCCGCATAATCCACTGTACCAATAAATGGATTAAGAGTCGTAAAAGGGTATGGGGCAATCTTGGGATGCGCATTAGAGATGGCTGTTAGAAATGTAGATTTTCCTGCATTTGGAAGACCTACAAGACCTGCATCTGCTATTGTTTTAATTTCAAGTTCAAGGAATCTATGTTGTCCCTCTAAACCTCGTGTCGCAAATTTCGGTGATCGATTTGCATTTGTTTGGAAATAGGGGTTTCCCTTTCCGCCTGAACCTCCATGCACGACAATATATTGTACGTTTGGCACAGATAGATCTAACGTGAGTTTATTTTCTGTATCTTTTTTTTTTTGCAATTGACGTAACTGATATTCTTCCTCCATCATTCTCTCGGCTTCGAGAAAAAATGTACTGCGCGGATTTTTTTCATCGTATTTTGGGTAATGGACCCATGGAGCTTTACGCCGTTTCTCAATCAATGCTTCTTCATTAATTTCATCCTCATTTATTATTGTTTTTCTCTTCAATGATGGTGGCTCAATTTCTTTAACAACCGTTCCTAAAGGTATTGGTATTATTATATCTTTACCAGCTGATCCATTTTTCATATTTCCTTTTCCATTTTCGCCTCTACCACCAACGAGCTGCCTTTTAACTGAATGTAGCGATGAGTGATTTGCCGATGCGATAAATATTATGTGACCACCTCTACCTCCATTGCCACCTGAGGGTGGACCTCGTGACTTAAATTTTTCACGCAAAAATGCTACACAACCATCACCGCCATTGCCTCCCTTAACTGAAACTTGCATATAATCTACGAATTGCCGTGTCTTAATGGAATAGATTTTTTATTGTTTTTAGTCATAAAAAGATATAATCGGCATTAGTTCACAGATCCGGACAAGCTCTTTCGAAATTAACCGATGCTGAATAATCATTTTCATAAATGGGTTATATCAGATGTGTGTAAATTGATTAACGGATAGTAAAAGCTTATCCGGATCCAAGCTATAAATATTATTATAACTTCAAGTTTTAAAACGCAATAATAAACCTTATCTCGGAATTTATATTGTAAACTTCGGTCAACTATTCTGATGCTTGGCTTCATTTCATTATTGCCGTCCGATAATTTAGAAGTTCCTTTCAAATTAGTAATTACTAAAAAATGTTTTATGTGTAGGAAGATTATATCCGGTAAGGTTTGTTACCGAAATATACCTGCATAGAGATTTACTCAACAGGTACGCATGTGGTCAAAAGTTAGTTCAGTGCTGATTTGGTCGGGCATGTCATTACAGAGTTGGCATCTGATCAGATCAGGGGTTAATCTTGACTTGACCGATTTGATCAATTTTTACTGGTTCAGTCCAAGAGTTTGATGGTCAAATTTTAAGATTGTTAACCAATAAAATTAGGATTACACTTTTACCAATGAAAGCTCGCACTACACTAGCACAGGATAACCGACGATTAGAAGATCGTACGTAATTTAGGGCAAATCAATATAATCAGTAAATTAGAATAGTATAGGAAAGTAAGCAATGATGATTTTGAAACGAGGATTGTAAACTGAAAATAACACTTAAAAAAAATAAATCCTATTTTTTGAACATTTAGTTACTTTTATATTACTTTTATATTGACGCGGTTTAACAGTTCGTTCACCTTGTTCGGCAGTGGGACATGGTGGGCTTTACCATTCTCAGACTCCAGAGGGATATTTTGCGCATACTCCTGGATTAAAGGTAAAAAAAAAAAAAAGCTAGTACACGTTACTATGTATATATCGACAATTTTTTTTTTATTAGTAAAAAAAGTTTAAATGTCGATACAATGAGTTACACCGACATTTTATATTAAAATTTTGAGAAAAAATGTCGATATAGAAAGATTTTACTATGGATGTCGTTATAAACAGAGTGATGTGTACTAATTTCATAACCGTTCATTTATTTTATTTGAGCTTTCTTTTCATTAAAAAATATATGCTACTTTTGTAGATTGTCATGCCTCGAAGTCCAATACAAGCTAAGGGACTTTTACTAACATCTATAAGAGATCGAAACCCTGTTATATTTTTTGAACCAAAGATATTATACCGCGCTGCTGGTAAATTTCGGTTTAGCTTTTAATCGGGGTTAATTTTTGTAATTAGCTAATATCAATGTTAATTAGTTGAACAAGTTCCAATTGACGACTATGAATTACCCTTAAGCAAAGCAGAGATCATAAAAGCCGGTAAGGATGTCACAGTTGTTGGATATGGATCACAAATATATATTCTGGAAAAAGCTATACAATTGGCCGAGAAGGATATACCAGGTTTATCATGTGAATTGATTGATTTAAGGACTATTTTGCCGTGGGATATTGATACGGTCGCTGAATCTGTGAACAAAACCGGTAGGTTAATAATTTCTCATGAAGCGCCTCAGACGGCAGGATTTTCTGCTGAAGTAACAGCGAGTATAATGGAAAGATGTTTTTTGAGATTAGAGGCGCCAATTTATAGAGTCTGTGGATGGGAGTGAGTTTACAATTTATCAATCATATGAATTTTTTCGTAGCAAATTTTTATATTTATTTGTAAATTCTCTTTTTTTTAGTACGCCTTTTCCCTTGGTATTCGAAAAATTCTATCTTCCTGACGCATTAAGATGTTTTGATGCTATCAAAGAGATCATAGAATACTAAAACATTTTTTTCAAGATAATTTTACGAATTATAGAAATAATAACTTATATGTTCAAGACTAAAGTGTATATTAGAAGTGAGACTTATTATATTTCAAATCTTTTATTTTGAAGGTATAATAAGCCATGTGTATGTTGAAAGTGTAAAAAATTTAAAGTGGAAAATGGTGATATAATAACATTTTTATAGAATTATTTTGTCTATCATTAAAAATGTGATTATTTAAGTATTAGTTTTTTAGAGTAATTATCCTTTGCCCTAGAATTTGTTTAATAAAAATCCAGCAGGGATTGACCAGGCTCTAAATCACTTAGAATATGAGTTATTTTTACTTCTATTATCAAGATTAGTGTATTTTCTAAGTAATTAATTGAATAATAATCTATAGAATTATTATAAAACGCACCTATGGTGTTTTTACACCTATGTATAATTTCTTTTAATAAAATTTAGGGTTAGGGTT
>CAJVPY010005988.1:0-10925 GCA_910591965.1 Dentiscutata erythropus | reverse complement strand
TCGCATTGGGTAGTACTTTGTACACTTGGTGAGTTTTTATTAGACTAGAACATTTGCTATAGAGATCAAAGGTACTTTGGCACTTATTGTATCACATAGTAGTTCAAATAAATAAAAACAGGATCACTTAAAAAATAAAAATAAAAATAAAAAATAAAACTTTTGAATATACTACTTAAATTAAACACCAAAAGTGCATATGTAGCTTGATATACTCTTACTATAACTGAAATTAAACTTCTAATAATAAACTTTTTAGACCCAAAAGATTCTTTTTAATATATATATATATATATATATATCTAACTACTATATAGTTTATAATATTCAAATGTTTTGATCTTATTTTTGCTTAGGTTTTCTATTTCTAGTTAAATAAAAATAAGATTTAAATTTTTTTTTTTTTTTTTTATATCTTCGACAAGTCTCACTGTGACTTTGGTCCCAGCTATTATATAGTTGACTCTAGTACGCATGCTACTTAGTTTCATAACTCTATATGGATATTATGTATTATCCATCTGGAATTCTGTTGTCCGACATTCTCCGGTTCTCTTTTCTATTGTACTGAGATTTCATTAGCCAATCTGGTGTCACTACGAGTTCTTGTAGTATCTTTATCAGACTCGGCCTCACATTACACTATTTTCCGAATATGTCTATCCGTAGATATCTCGAGTTCCCTGTACCCTGCGGTTAAGGTTGGTATATTTATCTATTGGGCCCAATGGAGAAGACCTCCATTG
Source organism: Dentiscutata erythropus (assembly GCA_910591965.1). Lineage (NCBI taxonomy): Eukaryota > Fungi > Glomeromycota > Glomeromycetes > Diversisporales > Gigasporaceae > Dentiscutata > Dentiscutata erythropus. The sequence goes on along the minus strand of CAJVPY010005988.1, from coordinate 10,179 downwards.
GCATTGCTCCATTGCTCTATTGGGAATAATTTGCCAATGAAGCCAATGGAGTCCAACATAATAACTATAAATTATAATATATATATATATTATATATAGGGAATTGCTATTTCCACCATGGTTACACAATATTTTCTATTTCTAGATAACAATATAAAAAACCCATTACTCTAACACTAACCCTAACCTTTAATTCTAACCCAAACCCTAAAACTAATAAGTAAACATTTCTTCTAGCTTTAAGTAAACTTGTAGAGAAGACTTTTCTGGTTCTAATGGTGGTTAGATCATTAAAATCGGCTTGGTGATCCCAAGATATTTGGGGTTAAAGGCGCGAACATAAAGATTTACAAATTCACTGTTACACAAAATATTATAGTCTATAATATTTACAGTATATTCGCGCCTTTAACCTAAATATCTTGGGATCCACTAGGCCAATTTTAATGAACTAACCACCATTAGAACCAGAAATATCTTCTCTACAACTTTACTTAGAACTTGAAGAAAGGTTTACTTATTAGCTTCAGGGTTAAAATTAAAATAATTAAAGCTAAAGTTAGTTTTTTAAAAATTAAAGAAGTTTTTAATAAGTAAATATTTCTTCCAGCTCTAAGTAAAGTTGTAGAGAAGATTTTTCTGGTTCTAATGGTGGTTAGATCATTAAAATTGGCCTGGTGGATCCCAAGATATTTGGGTTAAAGGCGCGAATATAAGTATTATAGACTATAATACTTTGTGTAACAGTGAATTTGTAGATCTTTATGTTCGCGCCTTTAACCCCAAATATCTTGGGATCCACCAAGCCGATTTTGATGATCTAACCACCATTAGAACCAGAAAAGTCTTCTCTACAAGTTTACTTAAAGCTAGAAGAAATGTTTATTTATTAAAAACTTCTTTAATTTTTAAAAAACTAATTTTTACTATATAAATGCTAAAAATAGAAAAAATGGAAAATCTTGTATAAATTACTATGGTGGAAATAGGCATTCCCTATATATATTATATATATTAATTTATAAAATTATTGATAACTTTTGATCCACTGATCCATTTTGAGTGATTTAACTACCAAAATGTTCGTCATGATATGAGGATTCTAACAAGCTCAAAATCGCTAAAATTTGATCATAGGGTCTCAAGATTGTTTAATTTTTGTACGATTTTAATAAGAGTTTTTAACTCTTAGTAAAATTGTATAAAAATTAAGCGATCTTGAGACCCTATGATTGTATTTTAACGATTTTGGGCTTGTTAGAATCCTCATATTATGACGAACATTTTGGTAGTTAAATTACTCAAAACGGATCAGTGGATTAAAAGTTATTAATAATTTTATAAATTAATATATATATAATTAATAATATAAATTTGATTAGTTAATTCAATAGAGCCAATGGAACCAATGGAACCAATGGATACTATCAATTCACTCCATTGGCTCTATTAGCTAATTTTCCCAATAGAGCTTATCTATTGCCAACCCTGCCTGCAGTATTTCACTTCCATATTTGGGTTTTCATTATTTCGCCGCTGGGAGAAATTGAACCGACAACCTTTTGATTTGCAACCTGGAAGCATAACCACTATGCTATCGACCTGCAGATCCGGATTTAAATTTTTAATATAAAGTTTTATTTTTAATACAAATTAATTTAGTTTTATTAGTTGTTAAAGTATAACAAATGATTAGTATTAGTAATAATAAAGCTTATTAGATTAAAATTATATATTAACTAATTTTTTTTTTTTTTTTTTACAAATCTTGTCATTAGTGATACCACTGAAATTAATTTTCAAAAAAGGCCTATTTCGTCTCCATTAGAGTAAATTAAAATTTTTTATAAGAAAGAGCAAATAAAATTTATATATTTATACTCTTTATAATTTCGTCTATTCAAAAAAAGTGTTAAAAAATTTCATCTTTTAAGTAAAATAGATCAAAAACAATTTCGTCTTCAAATTTTAATTTCGGGTTTTTGAACCCGAAATAATTTCGTCGGCATGTATACTTGTCATGCCTAATATTGTTAGTTGAAATACTTAATTTAGTTAACTATTTAGGCAATTAGGTGTCTAAATATTTTTCAACATAGTATTATTTTTTTTTGACATATCAAAAGTCTAAATTTAACTAAATGCCTAAATAGTTAACTAAATAAATACTATGTAACTAAATGTCTAAATGGTTAACTAAATAAAATGCTATATAACTAAATGTTTAAATTAAATATTAGAATTGTTATGAATAATATTATAAATAATTTTATTACAGAAGTTATATTAGAATTGTTATAATTCTATTGTGAATTACTTAAAATAATTCTGTTACAGAACATACTTGCTATTGTAGTAAGTGTTTAAAATAATTTAAATTAATGTGATTTATTTATAAACTACTGAAAAAATTAGCTATTCTGAATAAAATGAGTTAATTTGCACTAGAATTATTATAATTTTATTGCAGGCAAGTGCAAAAAATATACTGATAATTACTATTTCACTATTATGGTGTCTATAACACATGATTAAATGTAAGTTATTGCAAAGAATTGGACTAGATAGTGCCCTATGCACTTTGTGCCCTCTACTATAAAAAATTATCAAAAATTGCTAATATCTTAAAATTTTACTAAGAGAACTCCTGTTGTATAACTAAGAAAAAATGATCTTTATCTAAAAAAACACTCAGCCAATCCTAAACTTGAAGGTACAATGTGTATAGAAGTACTATTTAAATTTTTTCTATTGCAAATATCATAATTCTATTACAAAACTTACTATTCAAATACTATATGATTTTTATTGTAAAGTTACTGTAAATAATTTTGTTATAAAACTTATTTGCTATTTTATTAACATATTTTTTTTTTTTTTTTTTATATAATTCGGCAGTCATGCCTTAGCTTTATTAGGCTTTGTACAATTCCTCTAGAATCTGTAAAATTTTACAACTAGGCATTTTAGAAGGTAAGTGATAAACTCTAAACTTGTCAGCAGATAGCATATGAGAACTATCTCTAAATAACAAGCACCATAGCCCACATTGTTATCTAAATTACAAGTTAAGACTAACTCGATTACCAACTTGGCACTTATGTTCGACCTGCTATAGCAAGATTTCCCTCCTTTCAGACCTCTCCTGCAATTGGATATGATCCAGCTCTCAACAGTAGACCTTGCTGCTCGTCATGACCACCTCTCCCTTCTTTCAGACTTCTTTCACCTAAGCCCGACAACAACAATTAAAACACTTATTCATATATAAAAGTGAAATAAATGAAGCTATGTTTATGAAAGACATAAACATTTTAGAAAAAAAAACACCTTATAGTGGGAAAAAAAAACTTTTTAACAAATTCTAAAATAGTCTACTATAAATAAACAAAGATGAAAAAAGCGAAAAAAAAGAAAGGTAGCCATAATACACTATTATAGCCCGTGCCAGGCATAGGATAAAAATTATATAATAATTGCAACTAATTACTATATCTCGATTGTAAACCGACAGTTTAGCTTTGGGACTCGTTCCGGGCACTGACTCGACTTGGGTATCTCCTAAACAGGGATGACAATCTCTTCCCCGTACCATAGCACCATATTCACAAAACAACAAAATACGTGGTTGTCTTCTACTAAGTTCATTCCGATTTGGTAGGTGTAAACAATGCCGATCTTTTGGAGAGGGTAAGCCAAAATGCTCACTTTTTGGCAAAAAATTTTGGTAGGACTGACACAAAACAACGCAGAGAGAAAAACCTCTTGATACCACTTAAAGGAAAGTAAGTTACTAAAAACAACAGAAATAGTCTTCTTTCTAGCCAGAACTGGCTACTTGTATTTTGTCGGTAAGTGATAAACTCTGAACTTGTCGGCAGATAGCATATAAGAACTATCTCTAAATGACAAGCACCGGGTTTGCAGTGAGTGATAAACTCTAAGCTTGTCGGCAGGTAGCATATGAGAACTACCTCTAAACAACAGGTGCTGACTTACTGTCCCTCTTTTCATGTCTTATGTAGTTTGGCTAGTTAGTTTCTACTGTTTTTGTTGAAAAGTTTTTTCAGTAAAATTTGGTTCAAGTGATCGTTGGAAAGAGTTGTTGTGTATTCTATTAACATATTGAAATTGTTATAATTCCTTTTAAAAATTTTTATTATAGTACTTACTCACTATTCCAGTAATCATAAATTATTGTATTTCTATTATAAGTTATTATAAAAAAATCTATTATAGAACTTACTTACTGTTCGGTAATAATAATGTATACTTAAGTTTGTATTAGTTTGTATTAGAATTGTTGTAGTTTTTATTATAAGTTACAGTGATTATTCTGTTACAGAGCTTGCTATTCTAGTAGCTAAGATAAATTGGTTTTATTAGAATTAACGTAATTTATATTATGAGCTATTGAAAGATTTTGTTACAGAACTTATTTATTATTTTAATAATCCCAGTATAAGTTAAGGTATTAGTTTATATTAGAAGTATTACTCTGTTACAGAACTTACTATTTTAGTTAGTACTGTGAAAATTCTATTGCAAAACTATTATTCTTTTTGATACATAGTATGTAGTTTATTAATATATGTTACTAGTATTATCTATATCTAAATTAATAATATCAAAAGATATGTAGAATATATAAATACACAAAAGTTGGTTTTTAGAAATTATAAATAGATAATTAAGTTTCAATATTATCATATAGAAAACTGTAAATGTTATGGTTAAAACATAACCTTGGATGTTTTTGTATCCTTAATTTGTATTGTCTTGATTTTATAATATACTGTATATTTTTACTATAAAGTTTGGTATATACAGTATATAGTAAACATAATCAAACCTTCTTAATATTAAGAATGTATCATCTAATTATAGAAACATAGCTATAATAGGAATGATCTAAAAGTATAACAATAATTTTAATATCATATTGATCGATCAATTTTTATAATACCAAAATAATAATTACTTACTAGCTCACCATGTCAACCCAGTGGTTTTAGTCAGACTGATTAACAGCCCTAATTTCTATATGTTTTTTCATATATATTTCTTAATTTAGACATTTTAACATTTTAATATTATTTAGACATTTCGGTATAATTTAGGATTTTAGCAATATTTAGATATTTTAGCAGACTAAATATTAAATATTGAAATATTTCTACAAGAATAAACAATTTTAGCTAACAACATTAGCTATGACTTGCTCTTTATTTAAAATACAGCAAAAATAAATTAGTAATTTGTCATACTGTGACCTTTATATGATTGGCCAATCATCTTTAAAATTGGTAATCATATAAAACAAATCGCATTAAATTTGTTTACTAAAACCTTTTTCAAGTTAATAATCAGTACTAGACTTGAATAAGTATTAGTAGCTTTTTTTTTCTTTAGTAACTAAACCAGGACCCCGGACATCTAGAATATAGGTCATATTGGAACTTTTTAGCAAATACTTGTAAATTTGGAAGCAAAAAATCACTCTTTTGTAAATATCTCAGCAACCAGCAGTCCAATTTAGATGAACTTTTTTTTAAATGAAAGCTCTTAGTGATGCGCTTCTTTTAAAAAAAAAGTTCATTCAATTCTAATCACTGGATCTGGAGATATTTAAGAAAAACAAAATTCTAGTTTTTAGCAAATTAGGCCAAATCGGCCAAAATCCAAATACGACCTATATTAGAGATGTCCGGGGTCCTACTAAACCTTTCTCTTAAATAGGTTATTTGTTGAGTTGTGAAGATAAGTATTGAAAGCATTTCTTTGTCTTATTAGAGCTAATATTTCTTCATATTGTATAGATTAATAATGATGTTCTTTTTTTTTATTAGGCTGAAATAGTATTGAACTGAAAGTATTAAGCTTGGAAATATTGTAGTATGTTTTTTTTTTTTTGTATATATGTGACCAACACACTTCTTTACTAGGTTTTTAATATTGTATTATATTTTGTTAGTAGTGCAGTTTATTGTTGTTACTAGTATTTGAGTAATACTTTTTTCAGATTTTTATCATTGTTACTGATGTCTTGTATCTTTTTTTTTTTCTGTGAAAATTTTTTAACTAACTTTCTTCTTTCAGGTAGGGCTTGAATATTGTCATCATATTTCATTAATGAAGCAGTTTTGTTGTCATTACTGGTGTTTTTTATCATTTATATGTCTTGTATATTTTTTTCTATATGAATCTTTTGATTAATATTTTTCTTTTAGATAGAGCTTGAACATTGTCATTACATTTTGTTAATGGAGTGGTTTCATTGTTATTACTAGTGTCTTGTATCTTTTTTTATCCTTTGTATATCTTGTATCTTTTTTTTTTCTGTATAAATTTTTTAACTAATATTTTTTTTTAAATAAGGCTTGAACATTGTTATTGCATTTCATTAATGGAGCAGTTTTGTCATTGTTACTGGTGTTTTGTATTCTTTTTTATTCTTTGTATATTTTGTATTTTTTTTTTTCCTGTGTGAATCTTTTGACTAATATTCTTCTTTTAGGTAGGGCTTGAATATTGTTATTGCATTTCATTATTAGAGTGGTTTTGTCATCATTACTAGTGTTTTGTATCTTTTTTATTCTTTGTATGTCTTGTATTTTTTTTTTTCTATATGAATCTTTTGACTTTTAGATAGAGTTTAAATATTGTTGTTGTATTTCGTTAATAAAGCAGTTTTGTTATCATTACTGGTGTCTTGTATCTTTTTTTATCTTTTGTATATCTTGCATCTTTTTTTTTTTCTGTAAATTTTTTGACTAACATTCTTCTTTCAGATGGGGCTTGAATATTGTTATTAATAGAGCAGTTTTATCATTATTACTGGTATTTTGTATTTTTTTTATCCTTTATATATGAGTTATTTAACTAATATTCTTTTCAGTTGAGATTTTATTATTACTTCATTAGTGGTGGATATTGTCATTATTATTGGTGTTTTGTGTCCTTTTTTTTTTCTGTGTTTGAATTTTTTAACTAATATTTTTTTTTTCCAGTTAGGACTTAGATATTGTCATCATGTTGTATTATATAATTTATATAATAATTAATAAAATTTTTTAAATAAATAGGTTTACTCTTAAAAAAAAAATAATAATAATTGTAAAACAAAATAGAATAGTTTATATTTTGTATAAAAAAGAGTAATAAATTTAAATAATACAATTAGAAGTATTGCTATTATTTTTTGTTTATTACAAAATTTACAAATTTGTAAAGAAGATAACTTTCTTAATAACTTGTATCTTAATTTTAAAAAATTCAAGTAAGCTTTTTTTTTTAGTTTATTTATAGTATTTATTTATTTTTATTATTATTATTTTTTTTTAATTATAAGGATATAGCATCCGCATTTAGACTTTTATTAATACTTAAATGATTAATATATAATTAGAGATAGTTAAGTTGGTTTAGGTTCAGTTTTTGGTTTGAAACCTTTAGGTTCCATTTCAAAATCCTAAGAACCTGGTTTTTAAAAGGTTTCAAAACCTGGTTTCTTTAAAATATAATTTAAATATAAATTAATTTATATTTTTGTATTGATATAATAAGTTATTAATTAGCTTTTTAGTTAGTCATCTTTTATTTATTATATTATTATATTTATTATGTTAAATAATTTCAAAAACAAATCTAAGAATAGGGATAGTTAGATTGATTTGAGTTTAGTATTTGGTTTGGAACCTTTAGATTCTATTTTAAAAAGTTCCAAAATCTGGTTTCTTTAAAATATAATTAGAACTATAAATTAATTTATATTTTTGTATTGATATAATAAGTTATTAATTGGCTCTTTAGATAGTTTTTTTTTATTTTTTTTTTATTCTTTTGCCGTGACTTAACCTCTTAGTTTTTAGTACATTCAATTTATATACATTTATTTCTAAGACTAAATATAAGCCCGACTTCACCCGGTTGCCTATAAAGGTACCTAGGTGCAACCCATCGCACTAGCTCACAGATAAGCTAGAAAAAGCACTCTTTTTTAAGAACTTGTCCAAAAGAGATTTACATCCTTTTGTATCCAACTCAAAATAGCGTCGTCCTATGCTTTTTTAACCTCCTTTTCTTTTATCGATACTTTCTTTTCTTTAACTCTAATTTTGTTCTTTTTCTTTTTAGTATTGGACAATGTGTTATTTTCTTTATCAGTCGATTTTCTCTTGTCCTTCTTCTTTATGTTTTGTTCTTTTTCTTATTCGTTGACCTTAATACATTTGTCTTTCTATACAAAGTCATAAAAACCATTCCAAATCATATGTGTAGCAAGTTCTATCAAATCTGCAGTTGTTTTTGTTGAATTTAAGAGATTCTTGATTTTGTCAAATGAGTCAATAGTAGATAAGCCCTTAATCTACAATTTTTTTTTTTCAATCTTATCTACTTCTATAATCCCGATTAAAATCTCATGAAGAAGTCTTTTTGAGCAAAGATATTTTCCTTCTTTCGTGAATTTAGACCATACTAGATTGATTGCTAAGTTTTCGATATGTTACCATGTTGTCTTGTAATAAGAACATTTTGCCAAATGATTCTGGGTTTCTGTAGTGCTATTATTGCATACTATACAATTGCTGCTCGTATAGATATCTGGTCTTCTTGTTGCCAAAGTTCTGAGCACTGGTAAGTTTCCTGAAAGGCATTTTAACTGTGTTGCGAGTTTTTTACTTTTTTGTAGTGAGTTACATTTTACCCCTTTTAATTTTCCAATACATGTGCTAATCTAATTTTGGGTTATTCGTTTCAGATTCTATAACTCTAATTGATTCTATTAATCGCCAGTTTGTACCGTTCCAGGTTTCAAAGATCTTTTTAAAGGTAGGTTAGGTTGACTTTTCAATCTTATGATTACCCCAAAATAGCAGAAATGAAATTCTTGTTTTTAGGTCCAAATAAATATTCGTTGAGTGTGATAATGATGTAGCTTTCTTTGCTAATGCATCTGCTTTATTATTCTACTTGTTGTTACTATAACCTTTGATCTTTTTAAGCTCTAAATTAATCCTTTCGCTTTAATAAGATCTGCTATTTTGATTAAAATGTACCAGTTCTTTTCTTTGAAGATTTTGTTGAATCTCCATTCATTTTTGATTTTCTCTATACTGGCAATTGCTGCTGCACTGTCTGAAAAGATCCAAATATTACCGTTTGTTGGAATGGTGAAAAGAGCTAACCAAATTGCAATAAGTTCAGGTTTTGTCGATGAAGGCCAATTCTCTAATTTTGCAGAACCCTCCTATAATAACCTTTCTTGTTTCTCATCTACCTATACCCATCCAATACCCATATTACAACTATCTAACTCATGAATTAGTGACCCGTCTGTGTATATCCAAAAATTATTTCTATCGCTCCTAATGTTAGAATCTAAACTACTTTCTAAATTACTTGCCAAATCTATATTAAAATTCTGGTCTAAAATCAATTGCTTATCTAATAGTTCCACGTTCTGTAATCCACATAATACCATTTCTTCACTACCAGGTTTTAACTTCTTACCCCTGCTATTTTTGCTAGGCAAAATATCCTTGTATTTGGAGATTTGTTTTTGATTCATTTTTTGGAGCGGCTTTAAAATTACTGTAAGCATGTTGTTTTGATTAATCCAACTATATTTTTTATTTTGTTCAGATAATGATGTTTCAGTAATCTGCTCTATTTCTATATAACCCATTGTTAAGCTATTTTCTTTTGTTGACCAACGTTCTGTAAGGATTTTGCTTTTGCCTTTTTTAATAACCTTTCTTATCTCCAAATCCTTGTTTTCTTTGTTTAATAAGATCCATTTTCTTTTCCTGTTATCTGATGAGATTGGCACTATTGGCATTACTGGCGCAAAATTGTTTAGCTCTGGTGTTTGATATATTTCTTTGATCTTTCTGCTCTCAGGGTTCTCTAATAGAATGTTTTCTATAACTGAAAACCACTTCGCTTTTTGCCCCACTCTGGCTTTGCCTTTTGCTATCTTGAGTTGCTGCTATGTTAGAAGTTTTTTTCCCTCTCTGTCTAGAAGTTGATCCCGGTATATGATACCCAGATTTTTTAAATTCTTATGTAACTTTATGAAGAGAGCTGTGTCTATGACTTTTCTGATTTGTGGGCCAGTTCCTTGAAAATGCCATTGATCAATAACAGGTTGAATGCTTATATTAAAGTCCTTTGCCT